>WMED01000835.1:0-31148 GCA_019650415.1 Pipa parva
ATTCACTTTCTTTTTATATGGATTTGGTCTCTCTCTCATGCTCAATATCAGTGCTTGCTATAGACAGCATACACCATTAGCTGTAAGTATTGTAACTGCCCATGGTAATTCATTAACTATGAATTTTGACCTTCCTGAGACGCCGTTGTGTCAGTGACACAAGAATCCAACCAGGAAGTAAACACAGAAGGAGCTGTGTACTGCTACACAGATGGAATAATTAATTCCTTTCCTCACATAAAAGACTGACTAAGTATATTAGAAAAAAAATGTATTATTTACAACACACATTACTTTTTATTAATTGGGCCGGACTGTTCCTTTAAAATCTTGCAAGGTAGACAGACAGGTATGTTCCTTTATTGTGATAACCTGTATGTTCATAAAACATTTGTCAATTTTAATTAGTTTAGATCACAGCCAGTAAAAACATTTACCCTAGTTACAACTAGATCATTCTTTAGCCATTGAACAGAATGGAAGGAAGGTTATGGATTTTATTTTTAAAGCGCACCACTTAAGTATTTGAAAATGCAAAATGCATTCACATATTATAATTTATTAAATTAAAGATAATATTTTAGATTTTGGTTATCTCTATAAAGGCATTAGTAATTTTAAATAAGGGAAATAAAAAATGGTTATATGCGCATAATGCAAAAATAGCAGTTGCTATTGTTTTCAGGGCAATAAATACCAGCTACAATGCTCTCACCCTGGCAATTCTTGTATTTGCTTTTTTGTCTAATGTCAAAATTCTATTATTTAATCAGATCAATCTATAGTAATGAAGGGGGCCTTTAAATGTATAGTTTATTTGCCTATTCAGTTTCTGCACTAGATTTAGGGGGGATTTATCATAGATCAAAATAGGCCATGCAAGTTTACCAAAACAAAAATAAATTCTCCTGAGTGTTGAACCAGGTGCCAGCTGCCCCATGTGTATTATTTGTGCCTTATAGCTTGGGAAGGTATGTCAGTTGCTGTCCGACAGTTACCATTGTCCAAGTTGGTTCCAGCTTTGCAAGTAATACTGGAGCCTTAGGCCAGGTTTACACTTGCGTATTTAAGCACAGCGCTTAAAAAAAAATCATGCGCTGCGAATCCCTATGGCACTTACCTTCCTCCTGCCACTAAACCTGTTCCTGTTTAGATTATACAAGATAACGTACTATACAGGGTTAAAAGAGGTTGTTATTTCATCCTGAGCCCTTGTTTACTTCATGTTATATAAACCCATGCTTTGTCTGAGATAAATAGAGAAACTTATCAGAAACAACAAACTCTGCATCCGTTCATTTTGATTAATTCTCCATAGCGAGTACTCATTAAAATGGGCCACCATCTTTAATTTGGAACAAAGTAGGAAAGAAGTAACTGTTGTATTGTGACACCACCAGCATTAAACACGAGCACGCACATGCTGGTACACTTCTTGATGCATAATTCCTGAGTGTATGGACATGACGCAAAGAATGTGAGCACATAGGAGGAGCTGAGGGAAGTTCACACTACATCGGGAAAGTACAATAGAAAAGTGCATCCCGAAGATAGCGTATTTATGGGACACACTTTTCTAAAAGCGCAGCATGTATATACGCCAGTGAGACCTAGCCTTATTGATCTGCTGTTTGACTACTGTAAACCATCTTCACCTGATTCTTGGCCACACTGTTGCTGGTTTTGGCTTTCTGGATACTTTGGAGGGAATTCACTATGTTCCGAAGTGAGGAGCGTAGTGTTCGCCTCACTTCGGAAAGACTGAAATGCGCATGCTGATGTCCTGCACTTGGACATCAGCATGCGCATTAAAGGGATTCCAGTCCCGGCAAGGAGGGGAATCCCTTTAATGCGCATGCTGATATCCGCGGGCAGGACATCACCTCACCTCACTTCGGAACATAGTGAATTCCCCCCTTTGGATCTAATTTTGTTTTATGAATTGATCGATGCTTTGGCTTTTTAACTCTTTTGCTGCTGGTTTTGACTTTTTAAATATATTGCTGCAAATTTTGCTTTATAGGTGGGTACAAATTCTGCGTATATCCATTTATACGCAAACAATGATACCACACACCACTTTACATTATTAATGGCAACTCTCCAATCCACTGCACTTTGATTTATTTTGCCAACACATATATATGGGGGTTATTCACTAAGGTGCGAATTCGACTGTCGAATTTGCAAACAGCGGATTCCCATAGTATATTTGCTACAATTTCCCCATTGTAAACTCACGACAATTTTCCCATAATAAAATCACAACTGCGACAATATTCTTATTATAAAGACGTGACTGCGACAGTAGCAGCCTATTGCAACTGTCTATATCTGGCGAATTCGCACCTATACGCAACAATTTGGACTTTAGTGAATAACCCCCATATGTTCTTTTATAGGTAGACATGTTCTACAGGTTATGAATTACTGTAAATCAGTATATGGTATTTCAAATGCAAAATGGAAAACAACTACTACATTAAAGATAGATAACATTAAGTTATTAATCAGAAACACTTCATAAATACAGTACATTAATATTGTTAAAAAAAACAGGAAGAAATGCATTTCAACCAAATGTTCTGGATTTCAATATATGTGTGTTATCTGTTAAAAGAGATTTACCACTGGCTCTTACAACACGAAACTAAGGTATTAAAGTGCAGAATAAAAAACATATGCATTTACTATCAGAGGGCTTTGTCCAAAACAAAACACATATACATATGTGGGTTATTCACTAAGGTGCGAATTCAACTGTCGAATTCGCAAACAGCGAATTCCCATAGTAAATCTGCTACAATTTCCCCATTGTAAAGTTGCGACAATTTTTTAAAGTTAATATTGAGACAATGAATTTTCCCATAATAAAGTCGTGACTCTGACAATATTCTCATTATAAAGATGCGACAGTAGCAGCCTATTGCGACTGTCTTTATCTGGCGAATTCACACCTATACGCAACAATTCGGACTTTAGTGAATAACCCCCATAATTTTATAGTGTTGTAAAATGAACACATGCATTAATCCATATTATTCTCAGCAAACAGACAAAAATCTATAATATACTTTTAGATACACAATATACAAATATGTTTAGTTTTCATTCATACAAGAATATAACTCATTTTGCTTATATGTTTGAATATATCATCTTAATATACACAACAATATTCTAGAGGTAGAATATAGGCTGTAGGTATAGATTTTATTTACCTAATCTGCAAACATGTGCCATTTACATTTCCACCATATAAAATAAATGTCTATATAAATTTACATTTGCTCTTTTTTTTTTCTCTGCAGAAAATCATGCCTTTCCTGCCTTTATTCGTTCAAAATATCTCTGTATAGATTCACTGAACTAGAGCAAGGCTTTAAAATGAGCGATCTGACAAAGCAATAGATGATACAACAGATAAGACAATTTTATGTCAATTTTGCTAAATTGAAACGTAGCATCACTTTTTCCCCCCCCCCTCAAATTTAATAATAGTTAACATATGTAGTGTAAATTAATTGTGCGCGCTCTGCAATTATTTAGAACATTTCTGCATGTTTATTTGATCAAAACTCGGGGAGTTGATTACAAAATGTGCCTCTTTATCTTTTAACAATTTCTAAAGAACGGTTCCAAGGGAATACACAAGCTATGTTAAATCATAAAATTCATTTTGCTTTGCATCAATTCATTCATCTGTTCACCAACTAATCACCTCATTTAAAAATTCAATAAACCTAAATACCTGGATTTATGATGCTTTGTCAGAGTGAACAGGGGAATATCACCAGTGTAGAACTGGAATGTCTATTGCAACTTAAAGACCAGCTTTGAGTTGAAAACAATTAAAAAGGCTCTACAGCAATAATTATATTCACAGTGTTAGCAAATAAAATAAATTAAAACTGATTTAATTTCTGCTGTGGGAGATGGAGAGAAAATACTGAAAGGCTTTAATGTAGACTCTTAAGACATTAAAGTTGTGTTAAAGTGAAACTTTAAAGTCTATAAAGTGTTGTTGCAGCATTAGGAGTTCTTAATTGCAAAGTGTATATATACAGTATGCTGCACAGGGGCATTTTACAGCTATGCCATTCTATAACATTTCTTAATGGTTCAGTTATTTTCCATCTACTGTACTGTAGTTTGAATATCGTTAAGAGATATTGCCTATGCATCAGACTCCGCTCCAGAAGAATCCATAAGGAGATCTAAACAATCATTCCTACCATCTTAGTTAAAGACAGTTTTACCTGTAAAGTGGATAGAGAAGGACAATAAACAGCTGAATAGATATTTTGTTGTATTTGTATTTTTATTTAATAAATGTATAGGATAGATAAACAGAGTTGTAAACAGCATCTTCTGACATATAAAATATAGTTTTTACATCAACGATTTGGAGTTTGAGACTGATCATTTAAAGTGCTTGTCTATTCTGCATCTTTCATGATTTTTGTGTGCACCTTCATAATGACCTTGTCACTGAAATTATAAAAAAACAAAAAATAAAAATGGTTCAACAATGAAATTCTAGTGTAAAGTTGCAGCAGTACAAACAAAAGGGGAAGTTAGTAAAAACAATGACGTACTGTACTTTACTGCAGAGAGAGCAGTAAAATGGAACTATATAAATTAACTTGTATGTAAGCCCATCTTGTCAAAAGACAATTCTCATTGCAAAGTTCCCATTTTGATATACTTCAAGTTTTAATTACATGGGCTAAACCTTGTTTTAAACTGACAAGATGGTATACAAAAGGTATTTTTCAAAGCTAGATAATGTATTTGAATTTGAAGAAAAGGGAAGCTAAACTGTATACCTTTATATTGTTATAATCTCATTTATATAAAATTACTATACATTGATTGGTGTTTATTGACAAATGTATTAATGTTTTGTTTGATGGTAGCTTATCTCTATTTTTTTCTGGAGGTAAATTGAGCATTTTTAAACATTTTGCATTATTGTACATTTTATCCCATGATTATTAAGTGCTGAAACTAGCCTACTATAATTTCATTGTTTTCATCCATATTTTCAGATTACACTCATTGTTACCAGGAAATACAAAAAAAAAAAAAAGAGTTGTACAAGAAATTATATTTCCCTTTAAAAAAGTGCATTTTGTTGTGTATAAATAAATTATGACAATCTCAGATCAGTTGGGTATCAGTGAATTTTAAAGCAGCTGTCCCTAAAGACTATTTTATAGATAAATATAAAAGATAAAAACCTTTCTTTTGAAGAGATAATAGGAATTAAATCAGGTCACTGTAACAAACAAAATGACCTGTATTTTGAAATTTAAAAAAAAAAACAGCTTTTGATTACTTTTACTCCAGTATTTAACTGGTAACATCCAACTTCGGAACTGCCCCACTGGCAAGTAAGTAGGGGAAGATATAGGATGGGGGAATCCATCATCAGGTATCTGAGGAGTATTGGGTGCAATATATGACTTTTCCCCTTCCCTATCTCAATGTGGATTGGCAAAAAGTTTGCAGTAATTAAGAGAAAGGGTCTTATGGACATCCTCACACATCTTTACAAATGGGGGGCAAAATGTTTTAATTTGTTTTCCACTCAACCCACTGCAAACAATTTTATGTGAGGTCTAACCTCTCCTCTCACAAAACTGAGTTTTACAGTGTATAACTCCACCTTGCTATTCATGGTACAGAGAAATGAATCTTTACATTTTGGTTTGATGCTAGTGAATAGGATTTTAAAATTTGTTGCTGGAAACTTGGCTTTGTAAAAGGTAATGAACTCTTTTGTTGCTTATTACTTTGTTTTTTTAGTAAAAGTTTGATTTTTAATTAGTCATTTGGCTCTTTATCTAAAGGTTTGCTTTGCAAATGATATGTTGAAATAAACTATTAATTGTGGGTAAATTAATTATTCATTCACAATGGATCAATTATGAACCAAAGGGGAAATAGAGATTCAGGGTAATCACAAACATTCAGTGAATCAATTGTCAAACTGCACCAAAGGAGATTTTTCATCTGTATTGAATACAGTACATATTTTTTTCTGTTATCCTATGAGATGTTGCTTGGGATCTGGGATTTAGTGTGAATTTTTTGATAGTAAAAGAGATATCTGAACAGTTAAGGTGAGAGAAAGAGAACAGTTATCTAATTAAATGGTGACAGCATAGTGTTGCGACTTGTTAGTCACTGATATAAGCAATTTCATCGGCTGAGTTAGCCAAGAAAAGGTGCCACTTTTGTTATACATACTTCTGTTAACTCAATGATAGGCAAAAACTAATATGGCTTTCTATCGTATCATTTCATAAAAACACAAACACTAGATCAATGTTAAACTACCTACTATCAAGACTTTAAGGGGTTATTCACTAAGGTGTGAATTCGACTGTCAAATTCTCAAACAGCAGATTCCCATAGCTCAGCGGTCGGCAAACCGCCACTAGCGAGACGCATTTGGCTCTTTGGCCGCAGCGTGCGGCTCTGAATGATCTGCCCGCCCTCCGGCCTTTGACGTCTCTTGTGATGGGACTTCAAAGGTCATGTGATCGGGAGCGTTCTTGCTCCTCCCCCTTTGTTTCTTCCAGAGGAATTAGCAAAGGTGGAGGAGGGAGAGAAATGGCTCCCTCCTCTACGAAGATTGCCAACCCCTGCCATAGCATATCCATGACAATTTCCCCATTGTAAAGTTGCAACAATTTTTTAATGTTAAGATTGCGACAATTTTCCCATAATAAAGTCGCAACTGCGACAATATTCTCATT
The DNA here is from genome assembly GCA_019650415.1 of Pipa parva. Classification (NCBI taxonomy): domain Eukaryota; kingdom Metazoa; phylum Chordata; class Amphibia; order Anura; family Pipidae; genus Pipa; species Pipa parva. The sequence goes on from WMED01000835.1 coordinate 6,768, forward strand.
ATAAAGATGTGACTGCGACAGTTGCAGCCTATTGCGACTGTCTTTATCTGGTGAATTCACACCAATATGCAAAAATTTGGACTTTAGTGAATAACCTCCTAAAACTCTAATAGGGAGATATTTATCAAAGTCATTTTGACCTTCTCACTGCAATTCAATAAATATCGCTATGTTATTGCTTTTTATTTTTATTATTGCTGCACTTAGAAAAAAGTGCTGTTAACCATCTTCATAAACAATAATGGGTTTTCACCACCCTCATGCAGGCAAACACTGTTCAGAGTTGAAAGGGTCTTAAGGGGTTTAATAAAATATCAGTATTGATGATACTGATATTTTCAACCTAATTAAAAGTATATCAATATCAATATACCAGGAGAAAAGTTTACTGATTTAATAAATATCCCTCTGTACATGTAACATTAAAAAAAATATATAAAAGCACAAGTCACAAAAAGTCTAATTCTGGCAGCTATTCTCTTATTTGAAGATGTAATCAGAGGATAAATGAGAAAAGGCTAAGAGTGAGCATTGGTGCTTCTGTATAATTTTGTCATTTATACCAAGAACTGTCAATCTTCTGAATGCTATTTTAAAAAAGTCATCTAAATAATAAGAGCACATACCTTTTTTTTCAGTGATTCATTCACTTGACTTGTAGTACAATTATTTCTTTTCTCATTTAAGGAATTTATTTAATTTGTTTTTGGTGATTAATCTCTTCTGTTTGAATGATCAGAGCTTGATATCACGAGTGATTATCATTATTTTTTTTTTTTCAAATATAAATTATTCACATCATTTTTTAGACTTTTTTTATGCACTTATGAATAGACGCATTCATTTAAACATTTGAATATACATATTTAGAATAGTTATGCACAATATATTATCAGTTTGCCCTCCCAGGAAACATGAGTTATTGTGTGACTAGACAGTGTGAAATAGAGAAAGGAAAAAAACTAGGAAGGAACTAGCTTCTAGGCAAACACTTAGCATAATGGAACTTTCTTCCTTATAATGCTTCCCTGTCTGACAAGAGTTATTTCACATCTGAACTTTAATAATTGATATTAGCATTATATATTGTGTGAAATGATTTATAAAGCCACTAAATCTGAATATAAAATAATGCTTATTGCTTAAATTGTACTATCAAGTGGAAAAAAATATAGAAGTCATATGTCATGATGCAAAAACCTTTATAAACCAAGTCACATTTGCAGCATGTAATGCTGAATCGACAGACAGAACCTGAATAAAATCAACAACTCTTATTAATTTTACGAACATGTAAAATTAAAAAGAACTACATTTGGTGATTTTGCATTTTTATGTGATGTTGCTGGATATATTTATTTGTTTGTAAAAACATGGATACTTTCTTAAATCAAGACTTCATTAACTTATTTCAAAATATTAAGACATTAGTAATACTGTAGATGATTATGACTGCACGCAACAGCTGATTTATAATCTATTATTCACATATGAATACAAATTTCCGGTTTCAGCAGATTTTACCGTACTCCAGTTCCCGAATGACAAACTCTTTCAACTTATCTTTAATTAATCATGTTTAAATTCTACTGTATTTGGTTATTAGAAAATAAAACACTGTGATAATTCTGTTAGCACAGTTGCTGCCCATTATTCTGCTTAATAAAGCAAGATATTTGTCTTTGTTTGAATTATAAGATATGTAGTGCATTAGTACATCTAAAGTTCAGTTCCACAAAGACCAGAACAGAAAAATCTTTCTTAAAACACACAATAATCTCTCTTTTTTTTTTAACAAAAACAATAGGTTATTCTCTGTCAGTTAGCCAAAAATGAGATTTTATGGGAATGTGCCCACAACTGTCTTGAGAGAAGAAGGCAAAGTTGGTCTAACTAGGATAGGTAAAAATGCTGCATGCCAAAATGCGCAACAACACAAAAACATAAGTACATAAGAGACTACAGTCTGAGAAAAAGGTACCTTATAGGTCCTGATTTGGGGTCTTCTATAAACAGCACATTAAAAATAATATACCAGTGCCAAATGGCAACTCATGGGTTTCTGGCCTTGAAGGACAGTTAAACAAAAGAATACTAGACAGAATGATTTTATAGTGTAGACTTTTAAAATCACAGAGGAAAATATACATGAGATGTAGAAAAATTTTTAGTGGATAGCTTAATGTCATCATTTATCCATGGCAGGGTAAAGGTTACAATGTTGTATCAGCCTTTGAGCTCTGTGCATCATTAGTGAATATTTAATTAGGGCAGTTGTATATCTGAGAATAGCTGGAGAAGCTGTGTTATGTTGTAGTCTGACATACACATCAATCCCAGAAATATATGTCTGACTAACAGGTTTGGGACAATCTGGTTATGCTGCCTATTATTGATTGCACAATATTTAGACTAACTTCTATTGCGAGGAGGGGTATATCCATGACTATTCAAGTTGTGGTATTATATAGACAGTTAGGCACAAAGCAAAGCATCAGTGAGCAGTAGCTTCATCCAAAATTTACAGAAGGGATATGCATACCGGGACAATGTGCACACATGATTTTAAGGTTTTTAACCACATTTAATGCTGAAATATTTGACAGCATTTTCCTGAACATAACACAGAAAATGCATGTATTAGACAAGTTAATGATGTATTTGTATAGAAAGTAATGAAAAATGTGAGAATTTGTGTGATATAGTGCTTTAGGACAAGTGTTTTTTTTCCTAAAGAGCATATCACAAACATAAACATCTTCTCATATTCTCTCCACTGACACAGAGCCAGATTACCTTACTTATTAATGATTCATAGTAGAAATATTATATGTTTATATAGCACAATACTTAAGGATAACTGTATCTTCTATTAATGAGATTATTCAGGGTTTTAAAACAATACTGTTAAGTTATCAATCTAATTTACCTTTTAATGTTTTACTCTAGAATCCACTGTATCTTCTGGATATTTCTGGACCCTCTAAGGAAACAGATCATTTCCAGAACATTCTCACATAAGCACAGGTGTCTCTAATTAGGATTAGTAGAAGTAAAGCAATAACTCATCCTCTGCTTGCTCATTTATGGACTACTGAATACTCTCTAGATTGGAATTCTTGACAAGAAACACCTGCAAGTGAAGCAGGAAGGAAACAAACAAAAAAAAATTGTTAAATATAACATGTTTATTAATGAATTGGTCTAAGATTCCTGCCAAGAGAACATGATCAGGGAAATTTTTCATACATTGTTAATGTAAAAAATGGATTTTTCTATTTGGGGAACTTTTCAATTCTGCTTTAAACCTGTCAAAAAATGATGCAATATAGAAATTGCTAACTTTTTAAACCAGTCATTAGTGTAAAAAAGGATGCAAAATCACAACTTTTTAGTCATCATTAGATGCCTTTTTATTGATGAATAACTTATTTTTTAGCCCCCTTTTCTACCACTGAAACAAAGCCATTTGATAGATTTCCCCTGAATTTTCCAATTAAAAGACAAAATCATGCTCGGTAGTATAAAAATAGTGTGAAACTTCTGAAAAGTGTATGTACCTTTCCTATGGAATGCAAACAAATATTTCATATTTTGCTGTTTGCCATTTAAATCTATGCCTACGTTCCCTGAGGTATGTGTCAAGATATTAAAATAAGGTTTACATTAAATATACAATATAAAAGTAATACACTAATTTACCCTAATTAAATTAAAGTTCTACATGCTCCTTAGGATCAGCATCCTCAACTGAACTCTTTATTGTTAGAATTATTTTAGAGAAGAAAATTATGCTAATGAAATTGGCAGGGTAGGAAGTATGGGAAGCATTATATTTAAAGAAGAACTATAACATTGCTGTGTCAAGTGGTGATTTGCAAGGTGGAGGTACTAACCAATCAGTTTTTTAAGCTCCAGCACTGCCCCTGCAGTCTGTACTATGCCAACGCCTTCTAGTCTTGATATGTGCCACAATCCTCTTCATATCCTCTTCCTGTATAAAGCAAGCACAGTAGCAGTGTTATATCAGACAACTGCTACTGTGTTTGTTCTATTCAGCAAAACTCACAGGAAGAAGACATAAAGAGGATTTCAATACCTGCCAAGAGAAGAAGACATCAGCAGAGTACAGAGTGCAGAGGCAGTGCTGGATCTTCAATCACTGATGGGTTAGTACCTCCCCTTTGTGAATCACCACTTGACACAAAGAGCTTATAGTTCTTTTTTAAATATGATGCGTCCCGTACTTCCTACCTAACCAATCTCACAGCACCATTTTATCTAACAATAAAGAGTTCAATACAGGTTGGTGAATATATCCCCCCTTCCCCTTGAGAATCACACCTTGACACAATAAGCCTCTAGTTCTCCTTTAAAATAAATGTAGGTGAATCCATGCAGCACAGATGAACAGATCTGGATGCACATTTAGTGAATTAAATTCATGCAGCAAAGAATTACATTTATTCAAACTGGAAAACAGTGAAACAAGATGCTTAGCAGTCATTTCAAACTATTTGCGAATAGGCTGTCACATACAGAAAACAACCTCATGCTAGAAGAAACAACAAATCAGTCAAATGGAGGCAAACAAAATTCACCAAGACTCAAGAGACACCCATCTCAGTAGTTGATAGTAAAACTGAATTTCGGGAGAATGTACACACATACACAATGTCATAAATCCTACATTGCAGAAGAGCGATACTCTAGCCATAGTCTATTTCACTGAAGTGACAAATGATGCCCAATGGACCAGAATGACTTTTATGGGTCAAGATTTATATTCCAGTGTCAGTTACTTTCCACTGGCTTGCTTATGTGAAGCAGTGACACTTGCTTTCTTATCTCTAGAGGCTGATTTGAAGCAATACACATTCCCCATAAGGAAGACATAGCGTCAGTGAAACATACAAACTGAGTTTTGGATTGTAAAATGAAACATGATGTCAGCAAAGTTAACAATTTAAATAGTTACAAGAGAGTTCCTTGGTATAAACTTCTCTGTTTGATTTAGAGATTGTGTTTTATCTGAGATAAAATTAGTTTAACATTGGCTTGCAATAAAATCTACAGAAATATCGAATTTCAAAATAAAATATTTTAAGGAGATAGTAGAGTATATCCAAAGTGTTTTTTTTATTCTTTCTGGTGAAAGACCTACAATCTAAAGTCTTGTCTACAGATGAATGAGATTGATATGATATGCTATCTTCTTCAGCAACAAACCAAGGTGACAATCTGATCCTGGAAGATGTAGTAAAAAAATAAGTGGAGAGACAGTCACAAATACCAGAGTAGCACTTGGACATAACAAGGAATTGGTAATAAGGAATTGGTCACCTCTGATTTTACAATAGGTGTGGAGATGTGCTCAATCACAAGTTCACTTCTTTGTTTTCTTTTAAATTTTGTAATAATTCTCTGTAAACAGGTGAGCAAAATATAAAGCCTTTATGGTCACTGATATGGATTATATGTATTAAGGCCTCCCTTTAGTTACCAGAATGAACAATAGCATCCCTATTGATCTGACATATTAATAGAGGCCTAAATGTAATATCATCAGTTTAGAATTCTTCCAAAGCTATATATTTCTGTGAATTGGGAGGACTTTAGTTATTTGGATCTCTACCCTAGTGGTGGAAGAACCCATTACCATCTAGTATGCTGTTAGAACTAGAAGCCCCAGACATTTAAGAGGTTGAAGACAGAAAAATCTCTGTAATGGGTAGCAGTGTACCCTATCAAAGACTGTAGGGGTACCCAGGTGTCAGAGTTTCTGGGCTCTGATGTATACTTAGAATTGGGATTGAAGTTGATAAGGCATAGGGTAGCAGAGAATGTGTTGAATAGATAAAAGGATTGCCTTGGAAAGTCCCTCAGGTAAACCCTTACCTGACTAGTCAAAAAATTGTCTTAGCACTGCTTAGTAAATAGGAGAAAATAGTGATAATGCTAAAATAGGCTGTTTCTCCTGTGGTAACTTGTTGAAAATCTAATAAAGCTACAAGCATATTCATATTGGGGGCTGTCTAAAAATTCTAGATGTGTCTAATGATACATTTGCCTCTTGCTCCTCTTAGTTCTTATTCAGTAGTACAAAGTAGCAACTGACCCTCCATATGAAGTGTTTTCATAAATGTCTAAATCCACATATATTTCTGGTAACAATTTATCAAACAAAATCTCTCTATTGAATTAGTTTTATCTATCAGTTTTAATAGTAATATTGTTGAAACTAAACATTACTGTTGATGTAATCATAATTTAAAATAATTTTTGATATCCGTTTTTTTTTTACAATTGTCTCATAAACACTGTGCAGTTCATCCTATACTATGAAGCTAGAGTAACCTGCTCAAATTTTACTATATACATTATGGTCACCATTGGACTTTAATAGAGTGTCCTATTAAAGTACTGGCTTATACTTCTGATGGCCGATGACACCAATAATCATTATCTGGTCAATAATCAATTTTTTTTAAAGAATCGGATCGCGGCTGCTTGATGGGGGAAGTGTATAGCGGCTGCTGGATGGGAGAAGTGTATAGCGGCTGCTGGATGGGAGAAATGTATAGCGGCTGCTGGATGGGAGAAGTGTATAGCGGCTGCTGGATGGGAGAAGTGTATAGCGGCTGCTAGATGGGAGAAGTGTATAGCGGCTGCTGGATGTTAGACATTTAGTGCAGCCGCAGCTGCTTGATGTGATAAGTTTGTGTCAGTGCTGCTGAGGCTAGGGTAACCACCATTGGCAACCACCAATGTACCCTAGTATGGCTATTTGCAGAATCATATTATCTACAATAGAGTGCATGATACCTTTTTCTCACAATCCTGCCATGGGTTAGATGATCACTACAGGACTTTTATCTGAGCACATAAATTATATCAGTTATTATATATTATAGTATCTATGGTAACTGGTTATATACCTTAAGTAAATTGTCTTTATGTGTGGACTCTAAACACTGATTCCTCAGATGACACATATACTTACTGTATACAGTACCCTAGGTATTCCTATGGAAATCAGTCTAATATTCTATAATTAAACTATTGGATGAAGGAACCCTTAACTATAAACGGGTAAATCCTAACTAGAAACTCCCAGAACCTCAGTACTCAGAGTTGTATAACTTACACAAAGAACATACATGGACATAGTCAAACAATTCATTGATGAGTATAATAAAGAGAATACATTTATATTTCATATTATAAGTAAATAAGATATTTCTGTGCTGAGATGCTTCATAGCGACAGCACTAAATTATGTTTTTGTTATTCCCTGTGGCACTAAAGTGACATTTTTAATGCTTTTTTCTTATATTTTTTTCCTTGGCCGTCTCAAGCATAAATGTTAAAGACAGCTGATGAAGGAAAATAAGGCATTTGATATTACTTTATTAGTAATTTGCACATTTAGAGGATTTTTTTGCATTAGTGTCCTTTTCTTCTCCTGTCTTAAGCACAGGAAGGTGGATGTCTTATTAATGAAAGCTAATACTAATATAAAGCATTAAGGAACTGAGGCAGTGGAAATAAACTAATGTGATTTGACACTCAAATTGCATTAGTGCCAGTGTGTCTTTTCTGTCCATTATGACTTACTTTACTAATCTCAACTTGTAAAATGCATTAATATAGTTTCTGTGGTGAGATGAGTTTTATTAATGGAGTGGATTGTTTTAGTAATGTTACAGCAGCATGAATGCTCTAAAATGCTTATGTCTAATGCCATGATGTGTTGTTTTTTTAAAGGTTAATGTATAGTTTACTGTCCTACAAAAACTGTTGGAACTACAGATCTACAGTATATATATATATATGTCCAATAAGGTGCTAAAGAGTGACAATGGTTTTCACAGACAGCAGGAAAAAAGACACAAGTCACTCACTGTATTAAAGAGAAATAAGTTCCCCCTAACGTCTTTCTGAAATTTTGTGCTTTTTTTGGGGAGTTCTGCAATAATTTACGTGAAGGTCTTTAAAGCAATAAGTGCCATAGCATTGTCTTTGTGTATTTGCCTGCCTTTATAATGTCTCCAGAGGCCTAGATGTATACCATATGTTCTTTGTTACATATTTCAGATAAGCATGTGGATCACTACCAGTAGCTACATTTCAGCCAGTAAAAGCAAAGTTATATGCCTGAGGTGAAACAACATGGAGAAGTTAAAATCATTATGAGAAACAGTTCATTTAGAAGCAGCTGTAAAGTGAAGCTAAATGGCACTTGTGGGTCTTGTTCTTGCAATATGGTGTGGCTGAATAGTTTTTCCATGAAGGAGGAGAATTGCTTGTGAAATTGCTCAAGGGTTGTAGTTACACCAATGACATTCATGATAGAGGGACGGCGACTGCTGTTGTAAAAGAAAAATGTAATGTCTTATTAAAATATACATTGTTTCTTATGGAATTAACAAGAAGGACATCTGCAAAACACAGCTAGACCACATCCACATTGTATTTTTTTTTAATTAATGATTTGACTGTTCTGTCCTTACCAGCACAGCATGCCTGTTTCACTTTATGACTGTAATACAGGATCTCTTTAAAAATATGCAATGCCACAACTTACCAAAGACTATGGTTCCCTAAATAAAACATTTTTCTAATCGTATAGCCTGATAAGCACAGTGCTTCAGATAAAAGACCTATTCAAGTCAGAAAATGATACTGTTATGAGGTTGGGGATTGCCAACCAATGCAATACTTTCTGGTTCTGGTTCATTCTCAATAGGCCACCTGTTGCCTTTCTTTAATAACAGGTGATGTAAATTGCAGTCATTGCCTTAGCATAGTGATTGATCTTTAGTGTGATGTTTGCATTCTTTCTAGGACAGTGCTGAAACAATGTTGCCTCAACAAATAAGTCCCATGTGTTCTGCTTTAGCTTTCCACCTTGTTACTGCTCTTAATAAATCCCAGTCTCCAAGCTTCAGCTCCTGTCTCCTGTTATAGTTCTATTTTTTCTGCTCCACCACTCCTGCAATGGAGTTACAGAATATTTATTCATGTGTCTGCAGCTTATGTTAAGTTTAACTATTCAATTTCCTCTGTCTCCCATTAAAGTCCACCAGTTCTTGTCTTTGGCTCTGTTTCAATCCAGCTACCACCAATGAGCTGAAACCTTGAAGTCCCTTTGCTATAAGGCCCTTACCCCCTTGCAGGGCATAACAGTAAAGACTGGAGGGGGTTATTCCTCAAAGTCCAAACAGTTGCGTATATGACTGTATTCATGTCCATTCGTGACTTCTCCAACTCTGCTTGTTCAACCACCTCTGCAATGTGATGAATACACAACCAATTCTGATGCTTACTCCAGTCACGGACTTACGGTACTCTTCCCATCAATTTGCGTGCGTGTGCACAGGTAATTTGGCTATTCAGCATGCAACGGAGTCTGTCAAAAGGATGGATTCTGCAGTGCGTACTGCTCCGAATTCACCTGTTTGCCCTCACCACAAGAGAGTGTTGAATTGAGAGTTTGATAGCAGGGCTCCAGTGTTGCATAAGGCGATTATCCATTAAAAAATAACAGTGGCGACTGTGATTAGTCTACTATCAAACATGAACTGGGCACAAGGTGACATATAAAAAATAACTATTATTTACTTATATATAGTTAGTGGAATATGATTAGATGGACGTCACTGCCCATCACTGGAGGCATTCTCCTCACTCCGCATGACTTTTCATCGTACTATTGTGCGACTGTCTACATTTCACTGTGCATGCAACGGCGTCATGAATAAGGACAACTGAATTTGCGACTTCCTAAACATATTGATATGAACAGACACGGAGACACTATGCAAGGCAAATTTGGATTTTGATAAATAACCCCCACCTGGGACTCCATACACTGGGTAAAAAGGATACACAACCCAGTCCCCTTATAACATATTGTTAAGCTCAGGTCCTTGTGGGAAAACAGTAAGCTCAGTCCAGCATTCCCACAGGTATTCTCTTATAAAATGTATATTTTAGCAAGTTAGCCTGGCCCCTTTGTCCCTTCTGTGTCCATTTGCTTGTATCTTATTTTACTTTGTTTGGAGCTTTTTTCCGGTATCTGCAGGTCCACTAAAGATTCTAATCAGTATAGTTGGTTAACAGTAAAACTGAAGTGTTTAAGTAATACCTTATAAAGAATATGAAACTTTATAAACTATTTCAGTTACAAGCACAGAGAGAGAATAGAATAAGCGCAGTATAACTCTTTAAACAATGCTAGCCAAACAAACAAAATAAAAGAAGTATCAATTTGTTTTAGAAATCAAATAAAACGTAATAACCTATATTTGTATTCTTGATCATTTGTAATATTGAACTCTTTTGGGAGGAAATAATATGTGGAATATTCACCAATATTTGTATTACAGACTGATAATTAAAAAAAACCCAATAAAACATCAAATTTACAATAGTAAATGCAAATTAATTGCATCCTCATTACCACCAAAGAGTAATTATACTTCATCATTGGACTTATGTTACATGAAATAATTGCACTGATATCCAAAAAAAATTAATTTTACTTCAGTAGAACAAAACGTAGTCTAAAACATTAGATACACATAATTTTTCCCCATGTTTGCCTCAAAGCATGCCTTATTTACTATTAATGTCCATCTCTAATTGATGCTGTGTGGGATTTATTTTGCAGTAGTAATAAAACAGCTATGAACTGTAACCTATGTGCCAATCACATCCCTAGTCTGTAATACTGAAAATGTGCAAAATGTTTTATTTGCTGTTTATCATTGTTCTTAATGTATATTATAATAAAATATTTCAAATAAATGTTGCATTATTAATGTCCCTTGTTCCTGCCCTTGGGCAGCTAGGAAATAAATGTTTCATTTAAATTCAGAACTCTTCCTACAAGGCACACTGTGTATATAATAGTTACCAGTGTCAGAACTTACAGGAAGTTTATTTCTTCATTCTAAGCCTTACCATGAAAGCTGAAATGGTACCTTTAGGGTCAAATTCATCAAACTGTGAATTGTCCTGTAGATTTAGCCACAATTAGTCTCCTCACTAACATGGAATATTCAGAAAAGGTTATTCTTTTCTTTGATGGTGCACACATTTTGCTTCTGGCAATACAATGATTAGATTGTTCCAAAGCATACATTTACTATATTTATTTAAGGTTGATGTTTCAGATTTATATTCACATAAGGTGTTATTTTCCAGACCGTTTTCAACAACTGTACCACTAGAGAAATTGGTAGTGTATGGCGTTTGTAGGCACTTTGTGCTACCCCAGTAGGCTCCACAGTGACAAGAACCAATGAATAAATAATTGGTGAACAAACTCTTCTGAAATTAAATGTAATTTACTCCAGCTAAGATGTTTTTATCTACATCCATTGAGCATTTGGTCGGGTTTACAGGGAAGCAGTAACTGATCTGTAAATACTGCAACTCTAAGAATTTATAGAAATTCATCCAAGGAAAGAAGCCTGATGGTTGGATATAGTCTATTTTTTACTTACCTAAATGGTTCATGCAGCCAGAATACACAGTCACACAATAAATTCCTTTAAACTTGTTGTTTTATAAGTCTCTGGTAGCTCCAGGTAGCTTACCCCAGTTTTACTAATTAGGAGTACTGCTAAACAATGGTACAAACATTGCACCTTGCAAAATAAGTGTTACTGAACATATCTTTAGAGTGAGAAAGTCATAGTTTCATTGCCTTGAAAAGTCTGGGTGATTTTTTATTGTATAGGCTTACAAAAGTACCAATAAATAAATAAAGACAAGGTATAGTCTTGTGCTTAATGGATAAAGTCAATTAATTGTAAATGGAATGAGGGACCTGCAGCAGTTCTTATTACTCCACTTCAGAAGTGCACCAGCAGTTTAAAACAGGAATGGTCACTGCATTTTCCCTTCAGAGAAGAAAAAACTAACAGCCTAATTCACCATTGTGCGAATTGAGCTGCGAAGCCTTCGGCTCACTTCGCACATGGTGTTATACGCCTGCTGATGTGCTGCACACGGACATCAGTGAGTGCATTAAAGGAATTTCAGTCTCGGCGAGAGCACTAGAGTCTCCTCGCTGGGACTGGAATCCCTTTAATGTGCTCGCCGATGTCCGCATGCAGGACATCAGTGGGCGCACATAATACCATTTGCGAAGTGAGCCGAAGGCTTCGCAGCTCACTTCGCACAATGGTGAATTAGGCTGTAAAGCTGTAAGAAATACTTACCAGCGTCTGTTCCAATGCCAGATCTCCTCTTCATGTGCATGCACGCTGCACACTGCCAGCACTTAAAGTGCACGGGCAGGTGACGTGCCCATAATGATGTCACGGGGGCACCGCCTGGTGCGCCCAGAGGCACGAGCATGCCTGCCTCTCTGCCTATATAAGGCAGACACGCTCCAGTCCTGGCGCCCGAATTTAAAAATACAAAAGCTTACGCTTAAGGATTTGTGGGCTAAGTGAATATCTGTTAAGCCATTAAGTATTTGCCTATTACTGCTAGTTCCTGCTTATGCTGTTGTTTTCCTACACAGTACCTGAGTCCTGTGTCCAGAATCCTGTACTATAGTCCAGTGTCCTGAGTCCTGTACCTGTGTCCTGTACTTTGTCCGTATTCGCAACCACCACTGAACAGCTGACTTAGGGGCCACAACCTGGGTACTCTCGGCAGCTGAGTCCAGTACCCCTTGCGGGGGTTAAAGGTGAAGACCGGAGAGTACCTTAGACTCCGCGCCCTAAGGACAGCTAGCGCAAAGTTCAGTGTGGTTTCTAACAGCAGCCTCCTTCTCCTCTATATCACGGTACCGAACCCTTACAAAAGCTAGGAAGATACCATTTAGTTAAAGTGCACAATAGGAATCAATTGCACTTACAAAATGCCTCTCTTGTGCAAATTACTTCTCAGAAAAAAATGACACTGTTTAAAAATCATAGTCCATAAAAAAGTTCAGCTTATTACAAAAAATCTCCAATGCGTTTCTCCTAAATTTAGGTTTCATCAGGGAGATTAGTGTCCAATTTACAGGATAGACAACATAAACACATTGTTTTGTTATCAAGTAAATAAAATTTATTGACACAAAGTACACGGAATCAATTTTTTTTGCCTTTCTTACCACTACTAACACGAAAAATCCCCAGATAACTAAAATGTTTCAGTTGTTGCTTCTTTTGGGACATTCTAAGATCTGATGATGTTGAGTCAGCAGAGAAGAACATTGAATTAGCAGGTGTTGGGATGTTGGATTGGATAAACCTAGTGGGAGTTGGATGGTAGATTGGCTGCTTCCAAATACCATTTGCTTCAACAGCTCATACTGGGTGCAAAAAGCATTTCCCCCCTTTACTTCTGCAAGGTTTTTTCTTTTCAGTGAATTGGCCATGTATGAATAATCATGAAGTTCAGCCAAATAGAATTCAGTGGTGTTAAGTGCATGAATAACTAACAAGATTTTACTTTACTAGTTTGGGACTTAGGAAATTAACAAAAACAAAGGCAAAAAGAAGAGACCTAAGTAGCCTGGAAAGCTTGCATTTACCATCTATTTCGTTAGCCAATAAAAGGTATCACCTATACTCTACTTGCCTCTGCTTGTATTTTATCACATTTACAACAACATTTTGTGACAGTGACAATAGACAAACATTCTCAGTTTACCCTCTGCTACTACAGTCTGCAAAACCAAACAGTATTATTAATAGGTCAGATATCTGGAAATAAGTGAGGTTATGCCATGGATTGTTGAAATTATGTTACCATGTTAGCTATGATATAATTTTCCTATTCACCTGGCTATGCTCTAATTTCTCTAGGCAGCCATATGCTTGATCATGGTATAAACACCCTAAATGGTGTATAGGTACACCTGACATTACTGTGCAATTGGCAAGCCGATATGAATTAATTTGTCCATCACAATTAACTGTAATTAATAACACTTTCAGTGTTTAATACTTCTAAAACAGAATGAAATATATTTTCCCTTTCCAGTTGAGGCAAATATAATAGAAACACTAAATTAAACATATATATATATATATATATATATATATATATATATATATATATATACCGTATATATATTAATAATGGCAGAAGTACTTTTTCTTTTACTTTTACAGTTTAAAGAAGTAATTAAAGATAGAATATGCATTTACAAACATCTAGTTGCATATAAGCAACAATGGAAATATGTAGTCATCAAATATGACTAAAACATGTGCAATCGCATAAAATTAAGTTGATTTTTTAAAAATGTTGTTGGTTCAGTTTCCTTTCCAATTTGAAAGAAATACACACAAAAAGAAAGAATATACAGGAAAAAGCAATAAGTATTGCTAGTGCATCCTTAGAACACAACAGGGCAAATGTATCAGGTGGCGTTATCACAATGGTAAAAATAGGTGCTAAAAAAAATCACAGTTATTTACCATTAAATGTGCTTCTAATGATAACTTCAATTTTTGCATAAAAATGTTAGCAATTTGCATCCTTTTTTTACACTAATTATTAGTTTGTGTAAAGAATGTTAGCATTTCCGATTTGTGCCCAAATATTAGCAAAATGTTAGCAACTTCAGTTTATGTCCAAATATTAGCAAAATGTTAGCAACTTCAGTTTATGTCCAAATATTAGCAAAATGTTAGCAACTTCAGTTTATGTCCAAATATTAGCAAAATGTTAGCAACTTCAGTTTGTGTCCAAATATTAGCAAAATGTTAGCAACTTCAGTTTGTGTCCAAATATTAGCAAAATGTTAGCAATTACTATTTGTGCATGGAAATTGCTAAAATTTTGCTAATATTTGGACACAAAGGGAAATTGCTAACATTTTTTACACAAACCAGTCATTAGTGTAAAAAAAGGATGCAAAATAGGAACTGCTAATATTTTTTACACAAATGTGTACCTGGTTCTCTTAACGCCAGGGTACAGGCAGGCGTTCATTTTAATTCTTATAAGATCTTAAAATCATTCTAACCTTCATAAATCAAGTGCGCCTGGTCTTAATAACTGATTTTCATAAAAAATAAAAAACAGGTGCAGCTGGTGCAAAATGGACACAAACTGAATAATAAATTGCTAAAAAATTGACTCAAAGTAATTTGCGTCTATTTTTTACGTTAACGCCACTTGATACATTTTAACGTGTTTTCAACTGGTGCCCTTTTTTAATAGTGCACTTGATCATGCTTACTTGAATTATTATACAAAATAATCAATCACTCTCAATATGCAGGACTTTTTGAGAACCAGTCATCAATCCACTGGCCAAATGACTGAATCTACCTAATTTGGCTTTCCATGCAAATGACCAAACTTTTGCTTAGTAAATCTAATAAATATCTATGTACATTTGACTCACTCAACCAAAATTGCCGCTTGAAGACACATATTCAACATTTTCACCAAACAAGGTGCTCAATCCTCATTATTATAAATAAACTTTGTAACAGTCTCAACTTTTTAACTGGATATTCAACAGTCAGGAATTCATCAGTATTGGCAAGTAAAGGTTCAATGAAATACTGGTCCACTTGAACAACTTAAATACCAAGCACTGTTGAAGAAAAATCTATGTTTCTTCATTTGTATAATTGATGTACAGAAGCACAGAATCAGTATTATCTCTACAACTGAAACATAGCAACTGCTATGATAACAGGCTAATGGCATGCTGGTCACTGACAAATTGAGGAACATTTAATTTGAAAAGAACTTGTGTTTATTCCTTTGTCATTTTGTAAGACTTTAGACATGACAAACCTAAAGCTCGTCAAGTAAGGCATTCATTATTTTTAATGTCTAACAAGATTTATTTGGAGGTTTCAGACATTTTAATCATCTGTATGATGCACTTAAGGCTAAGGAAAGTAAAGCATTAATTCTGCTTAAACCTCAGTGCAGAGAAATCCACTTGCTGTCACTGGATAAACTCACATATTCAGTAGTAATAAGCTCAATATAAGAACAAGGTGGACATACTGAAACAGGAGAAGATTAGAGGCGAAATATAATAAACTCACAAAGACCCGATTTTGGGGGTTATTCACTAAAGTGCGAATTCAAAACAGCGGATTCCCATAGCAAATCCGCTAAAATTATCTCCATTGTAAAGTTGCGACAATTTCTCAATATTAAGATTGCGACAATTTTTCCATAATAAAGTTGCAACTGCGACAATGTTCTCATTATAAAGACGCAACTGCGACAGTAGCAGCCTATTGTGACTGTCTTTATCTGGTGAATTCGCACCTATATACAACAATTTGGACTTTAGTGAATAACCCTTTTAAGTTTATCTTGACTGTTTCTCGCGGTAAATATCGATAATGTTTTTCAATCGATACAGTATTTACCGGCAGAAATTTTTCGATCGGATTTTTCGCTGAAAAGGTAGCCATACTACTAATGTAAAGCATGATTACCTTTTCAGTGAAAAATCCAATAGAAAAACTTGATTGAAAAGTTTCTATCGGTAAATATCGATCAAAAGAATGATTGATATTTACCACGAGAAACAGCCGAGATCTTGCGGAAATTAACTCGAAAAATATGAAATTGAGTCTTTTCGAGTTTATTCAATCTTGCCCTAAATTAGAGTTTAGTCCATAAACTGTACAGATTAAGCACTACCTTCCTTTCATTTTTCTTAATACGTAACAGTTAAATGATTATGTAACAGCATATTTATCATTAATAATACTTGTACTGTTTTTCACACAATTCTGCAAAAATCTGTCATTTAGACAGCACCATTAACAATTACAGTATGTGTGTTATAGTACATTAAAACCATTTTCACAAATAGGAATATATACATTTTCATTATTCCTGCCATGATCGCCTCTGATTTTATTATGTTGGGTGACTGTAGGTATTTGAACTAAAAGAGTTATAAAACTGCATTTAATGCTTATGCCCCATAGTCTGTAATTGTAATATTAACAATAATGTTTATGTCTGTGTAAAGGGCAATATGGTATAAAAATACACTTACAGAAGTACACAGATGTACAGATGTTGTGGTCCCTGACTTCAGTGTCACATAGATAAATTAAATTAGATAAGTGCATGAATTATACATTTTTTAGACCGTGTCCTCTTCTCTTTTGTGTCACTTGAGAAAATGATATGTATCTGCACATCTATAATTTATTTTACTTGTACCGATTTAGCGCATATGCTCATGTCCTTATTTAAAATGTAATTATAGGGAAATTACAGTCTCAGTCTGCCATTTTCCTTTGAGTGTTAGTCACCCCCTGAGGTGTCAGAGTATGCAGCTGGTACAGGCAGATTTTGATGACCTCTGTTTATTTGGTCTGGAGATAGCAATGTAGACTAGCATCAGGGTGATTTCTGTTTCCTGGTCTGCTTGTAGTTTCAGGGTTCAAATGGCGAGGAAGTGATAGTGCTGGATTAGACTTTTGTTGTTAAACTTACAGGAAGGGCATAGATCAGATATAGGCAGTTTGTAATGCTGGACGATCTCATATATGTGGTTAAGCATACTATAGACCAGTTATTAGTGAATGAGGAACAGCAAGTGATAGATTTATATCAAAATTATTCCTTCGATGAATAAGTATATAGTTAGAAAAGCTAGCCTGCAACCATACCGTGGAAATAATAGCGACCCATTTCTTCTGGTGTTGGGACTTATAAATAAACACCTGGTTTTTAAGACCCTAAACAAGTAGGTGAAGGAGGAACGTATTGAGCAGAATGTTGGGCTATGGCATTTCACAAAATTTTGTATCCTGTAGTGGTACTCCAAGTAACTGAAAGAAATAATATTGGGGCTTATTTACCAAAGGCCGAACACTTGCGCAAAGGTCCTATTTCACATTCATTGGCCTTTTCCCTATATTCAGGAATTCAGCAAACACTGCAATGTGGTGAATTTGTGACCAAATCAGCCACTTCTGATGGTCGTGGGCTAATAGAGCTCTTCTCACCACTTTGATTTACCTATTCATCAAGTGTCAGTGTCTGTTGAAGTAGTGAATTCGGCATGATTTACTGTGTTGAATTTGCCAGTTTTACTCTGCCAGTTCAAAGTGGCAAATTAGGGGGTTGATAGCAGGGCTCCTACTGTCCAACTGTCTAGACCTTATAATGCAAAAAACTGTGTCCAATACACTGCTTACTAGAATATGGATTAGAGGATTCATGACTATTGGAGCGTAGCAACCTGAAGTGAAGCAAATTCTCAATTTGATGAATAAGCCCCATTAGTTGATATTGATTTGTATATCTAAAACTGCTGTGCTATGACAATCCACTGCTTACTTAATAAGGAGTAGCAAATTCATGACTGGAAGGTATTTATCGAAGTGAGAATTCTTCCAACAAAGTGAATTCTCATTATTTCAGGTTGCTACACTCTGATTCTCTTCTCCTTATTCAATAATAAGAGAATTCCCATAGCGAATTTGCGACTGTGTCAGTATTCCTATAGTGACGTTGCAACCACGTTAGTAGCAGTCTATTGTGTAGTGTGTGACCGTTGTTAGTCGGTGAATTAGCAACATTGTAGAGTTTACTGAATACCCAAATATGTGGACTTTGATAAATAACCCCAATGATGCAAATTCCCTTCGACAGTCGAATTTATGAATAAGCCCCATGTGTTAATGGCACTGTTTCCTAGCAGCTAAAGCATATTACAGTATAAAGTACTGTAAGAGTACTACATTTTTGTTATTTTCAAATAACAGATAATGCATAGTTCATGTTAAAGACACAACCATGCCGAGTAGGAACACTATATCAGTGATGTTCCAGTCACTATAGAGGATGGTAATTATTGCCTGATAGTGTTGAGCGATGATATCGAGAAAAGTTGAAATCGGTAGGATCTGGTCGGTGTTATTTATCCGATGATTTTGCAAAGGGTCGATCAGATGAGCAAAGATGAGCCAGCTATATAAACCATGACCAGCAACAGTGCAGTTATAGTTTAAAACCCAATTATTTCCTTATGGAAGTAATTAGGTATAAATTACTGTATACCCAGTAGTGAAAAGCATTCCTTAGCAATAGACCATGCCTCAGTCTTAAACTTCTTAGGAAGTCACTGCACCAGAACAAACTCACATGAAGGGGCTAGGCTGCTGAGTAAAGATAATTATGGTGTTTTGTACAATAATTCTGTTTTTACAGCTGTCCACTGCAACTCAGGGACATCATATTGTATGTCCCTCAAAACCATAACCAGAAAAATTGCCAGGCTTGGTTATGGCCTTAAATCCAATTACTCCCATATGGAGGTAACTAGATAAGCCCAGCTTTTAGCCTAAAGGCCAAGAGCTAAACCCACTTTTGCTGATGATCATTACAGAGAACAGGGGGCACAGTATAAGCAGCTTAAAAACTCAGGTAGCTTATAAAGTCATGTATTATTACGCTTAGGGAGTGTAAAAACGAAAGACAAGAGAGTATAGGTGATACCTTTTATTGGCTAACAGACTAAATGATAAATGCAAGCTTCATCAGGCAATAAGATGAAACTGTGACAATTTTATACAGGAGAGTAAAAAAACTACTCACAAAGAGAGTGATTCTGGGAATCAATACCAATCTGAATACTGTTTATTCTATTCAAATTAGTACTGATTCCCAGAATCACTCTCTTTGTGATTAGTTTTTTTACTCTCCTGTATAAAATTGTCGCAGTTTCATCTTGTTGCCTGATGAAGCTTGCATTTATCATTTAGTCTGTTAGCCAATAAAAGGTATCACCTATACTCTCTTGTCTTTCATTTTTACTCTCCCTAAGCGTAATAATACGTGACTTTATAGACTACCTGAGTTTTTGCTGCTATTGAAGTAGTCCCTGCTCTCCTTGATGTTTATCAGTAAAAGTGGGTTTAGTTCTGTTCTTTAGGTTAAGAGCTGGGCTTACCTAATTACCTCCATATGGAAGTAATTGGATTTAAGGCAGTAGCCAAGCCTAGCACTTTTGTTGGTTATGGTTTAGAGGGACATTCATATATGATGTCCCTGAGAGCAGTGGACAGCTGTAAAAACAGAATAATTGTACAAAGCACCATAATCATCTTTTCTCAGCAGCCTAGCCCCTTCATGTGATTTTGTTCTGGTGCAGTGACTGCCTTAGAAGTTTAAGACTGAGGCATAGTCTATTTCTAAGGAATGTTTTTCACTGTAAGTGGGTTTACAGCTGGGGGTTATACCTAATTACTTCCATAGGGAAATAATTAGGTTTTAAACTATAACTGCACTGATGCTGGCTATAGTAATAACAATTATCCATTCGATGATCATCGATAATCAGTCCATGATGATTATTGCCATCATTGCTCAACACTATTGCCTGACCTTTAACTTGTAATCACCACAACCAATATGTGTCCCAAATATTCAGTTGTAGGCATTAGCCTATATTATTTTAGTCTATTATACTGCTTTGCAATGACGGTTGACTGCAGGAAGTATTTCATTTTTTTCTCATACTAATAAAAATGTTATATTTAATAGTATCCTTTTGAGGAAGCTTAACAAAACTTGATAAAGAAATATTACATTAGTAAGTGCAAACATATTTTTAATAAAAATAAAGGCATTCTTAAATAAAATGATGCAAGTGTTGCAAGACTATCTGGAAGCATTGTATATCATTGATAACTATAGCTCATGCAGTCGCGCTAGCTCAGCATTTTCATAGTTCTAGCAATGCATGCTCCTGCTGTGCGATCTTTCCAGAAGCTGGCCTTCCATGAAGCATGATAAGAAACCAAGTTGCTGTAAGCTAATGTCCTCATTTAATTTACCATAGTGGTGCTACTTATTCTTTACTAATCTATGAACTCTGCACAGTTTTACTCTCTAGACAAAAATCTTATCTGACATGGCAATATATCAGATTTGTAACAAAACAGATGATCATAATGACTCTTTTCTGTTACCTCCAGTCATTTTTTATTGAATTCTTTTTTTGTAAAAAAGGAAATATTAAGCCAATTTGAAGTTCCAGGTACAATGAAGAGTAGATTCAAAATGAACAATGATCTGATTATAGATACAAAATATGGTCTGTGTCTTTCCCATGAGTTCCTAAAAACAAACTCACATAAGGTATTGTAATTATAAAAGTTAAAGTGCAGCTGTCACCTCAAAACTCTAGGTTATAATAATGAATTAAACGTTTTTGTGAATATATTTGTATGTTAAAAAATGTACCTTTATACAGCATTTCTCTCTGTCATCTTCCCTGTCAGCCTGACTTTTATTTCCTAGGTCTGGTGGGCAGGGGTAAATGATGATTACATTATAGCTCATCTAATCAGATCCCTTAAATCACAATATAGCAGGGATCTGATCGGATGAGCTATAATTTCAGTCATCATTGACTGACATTAAATAAAATGTTTCCAAGGAAATGAATAAGGAAGGTTTGGCAATGACTACTTCTTGGTTGGTTGGAACTTTTAAGTAAAGTTGAATTACATGAGATGGATGTACTAAAGATGTCATTGTATTAAGGGTCAGGAGACCCACTCTCTCACCACTGACCTCATTGTATAGAATCTTGGTAAGAAAAGATAAAATCTTTTTCCTCTACCTATAATTATTTGTTTTCTGTTTCAGGGGGACATGTCCTAAAAGTGTATACATTTTTATATGCCTCTGGGGTTTGAAGAGATACCTACAGTGTCCTTCACTGAAACAGTTTTCTGTGTCATGATAGCTATCCTCTTCATATTAATTTATCTTCCACAATCTTAGTTTTGCAAAAACTAATTACATGCAGCAATTAACAAGAAAAGGGGCACTTCCATGCTATAATTGTCAGCATTGCACTGTATTATACCTAGGAAAATTGTCTAACATAAGCATAAAGGGTGGAATTCTGAGTTCCACTTAAGGTACTCCTAGGCACAACTTGGAACACTATGGTGTGGATCCTCTTGTTAGAACTGGTTAGTCCTAGGGCAGTGGTCGGCTCCCTCCTCTACAAAGATTGCCGACCCCTGTCCTTGGGGATTCTAATGGGCTCCCAGTCTCCACCCTTCATCATTAAGGAGGGTGAAGGATAAAGCAATGGAAGTGTTCTGCAATGTAACCCCAGGATTATTGCCTCCAGGGTAATCCTCCAGTGCTGATAGCTGAACAGGAAGTGGGAACAAGTGAAATGGACCACATGCAGATTCCTTGAATTAGGAACTGTGGCAAGAACATTGCTATTGTAACTCACAGAAACATCTGGAACAAGAGCTGAGGAACAGTGACACACAGGAACACTGTGAACAGGAAAAGTAGACATTGACTCAGTGGTGCAGAAACAATGGAACTGTGACTCCCTGGAGCAGGAACAGCTGAATTATAGCTAACATGGAAGCTTGCGCACAACGTTAAGGCAGCACATGACATTTAAACCCCTATGCACCACATTACATAGTAACATAGTTTATAAGGCTGAAAAAAGACACAAGTCCATCCAGTTACAGCAGTGATAAATGGTGGGGATAGGCTGGTCATTCATATCTGGTTACCTAGCAACCAGAAGATGCCTGGAAACAGGTAGGACAGATGTGGCAGCAGTTTGTCTCAGGTTATAAACAAGTTGCTGCAGACTCTTAAATCAAAGGGGTTAAATTAAGAATTTGGATACAACTGTTTTCTGTAAATATTACTTTTAAAAAATAGCGGTAATATTTTGTTACAAATGCAAACATACAGCCTTGTATTCTACATATGTAATGCTAAATGGACTGAAGCAATGCTTCCATCTATTGCCCATTGTTGATACTACAATAGGTAGGAAACATGGATTATAGACTTAAGAAGACATATTTGTAGTGGGGCTTACTGGATAGTTCATTATCTGAAAAATGTTTATATGATGAAGTTATATCTTGCCTATTAAATACATTATAACATATTATTGTTAGCCACTAGAGCACTATGGTTAAATAATCACAATTACTCTTGAAATACACTTGTATATAGGTCAGTTATTTGGTCAGGCCAGAATGAATGGGAGTGGCTTATTGCATATAATGCTTGTTTCTGTATTTTTTTGTTATATCTGAGGATATAGCATATGAAGTGCCTCCCTGAAACATCATTTTCATGCACTTTAAATAACCTTAAAGGAATGTAAGCTATTTCATGATTAGGATTATAGACTAAGGGCCTTATTGACTAAAAGTCAAATAGTCATGTAAATCTCTGAATTCACATACATTCAGCAATTCCCTATATCAACTTATTGCGAAAACTCTGCAATTTGGCGAATATGCAACCAATTCAGGTGACAACAATAGTCACAATCTTATGGAGTACTTTGCATCATTTTACATGTGCATGCACATGTACTTTTACTATTGACTAAGCAGTGGAGTGTTTTGAAGGAGCGGATGCAACTAGGTGTACTGCTCCAAATTCACCCATTTGACTTTGCCACATTAGATTGGTGAATTAGGGGGCAGATGGCAGGGATCCACATTCTACTTCTATCTGACTGACTATGGTACACAACGCATCTTACAGTGATTGCTGTTGTCCATTTGTTTTTATTATTTTCCGCTTAGTCAATAATGAGAAGTGAATTTGCAACTATTTTGGAGATACGACTCAAATTGTACTGAGGTGAACTCGACAGGTGAGTTCATCCTTTAGTCAATAAAACCCTGAAGAAGCATAAACACTTACTTTCAGACTATAATCTTTCTTTGATTTATTGTGACTGGACACATTTTTCAGTGCTTTTCAACAACTTCTTTGTAGACTACACAGATTCTTTAAACTAGGGACACAAACGATATCGAAAAAATAACAGACCCAAATCTTTTAGCATAGATAAATAAAATGCCAAGATCATCAAAAGAATGCAATGTGTAGTCAAGCAGCTTGTCCTTTAAATGTTAGATTAGAATTCCAACAATCTTGATTCCAATAGACCTCTGCTTCCAGACATACCCTTACCTGCTATACTCACTTCAGATTACACTAGGATGCAATGCATTTGCTATAAACAATAATAGTTAAATTGTACTTTCTATAAAGTCTTTCATTATAAAATGTTGGAATGTAGAAACCAGTACTGTAATTGGCACTAAGAATGCTAAATGATACCATGTTATAAAAAGAAAACTAGTTAATTAAGAAATATACTATGTGTATTAATGTTAGATTAAATTGTATCAGGAACTATTAATCTTTTTGCATTTCTATTTTAACTTACATGGTAAAAACACAATGTACATAAAATCAGAGGTAAAACCATGTAGTTTACTATTAGAAAGACATTAGCAAGTATTGCTATGTCAGTTTAGCATTACTGTGATCATTAACCCTTTCACTGCCAGACGATTTTTTTCCTGTGCATCCTGTATCGCCAAGCTG
>WMED01000836.1:453-25084 GCA_019650415.1 Pipa parva
CACAACCCCCTCCTAATTCAGTGTCCTCTGAAGGGGGGGGCGCTATCCTGGTGCTCCCCCATTTTCCATCCCTACCTTATCTGAGGCCGGCTCCATCTGCTGTAATGA
This sequence comes from Pipa parva, assembly GCA_019650415.1. Lineage (NCBI taxonomy): Eukaryota > Metazoa > Chordata > Amphibia > Anura > Pipidae > Pipa > Pipa parva. The sequence goes on from WMED01000836.1 coordinate 562, forward strand.
TTACAGTAAACGCGCTCTTCACTTCCTCCCCCACCGCTGCTTCCTGATGATGTGTAGTTACATCATCGGTATGCACCGGGGGAGGGAGAAAGAAGCGCTATAACTGTGATCGTTACAGCAGATGGAGCCGGGCCGGGAATGAGGTAGGTAGGGAAAAGGAAGGGGGCGATTGCGCCCCCTCCTGCAGCACCCTGCCTGGCCCTGACATCGGGGGCCGGGTAAATGGCCTCAGGGGGCCGGATCCGGCCCGCAGGCCGTAGTTTGGGGACCCCTGGTTTAGTGAATAAGGGATAACAGATTTATGTGATTGTCGGAGCATAGCAAAGCAAAGGGATGCAAGCTCACAATGCTTGGTGCACTTTGATGAATAACCCTTTTAAAGTGTTATACTGTTTATTTTTTCTGTTCCTCACTAATTGAGGAAGAATGAGTTTATATATATATATATATATATATATATATATATATATATATACAGTATATATATATCTCCTCCTCTCTGAGGATGTATTTCATGATTCTCTCTCCTGTTATTCCACCCAGTCACATACTGATAAAAGAAAATCTGAACTAAGTCTCATCAGGCTCAACCAGAGCCAGGATGCTCATCCTTTCCATCCTCTGAGGATAAAAATCACTTGCAATTCAGTGTGAAGATCAAACTGTCTAGAAAAAGCCATCTATTTTGGCACAGTCTAGGCTCCTTTTGCTTATGGTCAAAACCATTTCCAGCTTTGTAGGTTTCCTGAGGATAACTTTATTTACTTATTAACTGTTCCTTTAAATATTCATTAACATTACAATTACTATAAATGAAGCAAGCCAGGTTCATCATATTAAAAAAGGGGGAAAAAAAGTCTAAGAATTAATTGTACGCATATAATATTCTTTCTGAAGGGCTAAAAGAATGTAGCAGACTCGTTATTTCTAACATAATTTTCACTATTTTATTTTAGGAGAAAGGGTATTGCAGTCATGTATTTCTTAACAGTATTAATGAAGGCTTAGTCTTTTCTAAAGATTTGAAATATTAACCAACATAAATTACACATTTTGCTGAATGTTAAGGCAAGAAGAGTATGAGTGCTATCATTAGTAGGGATTGGATGCCGCCAGTGCAAAGAGGGGATTCTTAACTTTATTGTCTTTTTTTGCTCACCAATATTCTAAAATTTAACCTTTACTGACCATTCCCTAAAATATTCAGCATCTACAGGGACTAGTGTTACTTTGAGGTCTAGTAACCCATACAAACTGATCAGAAATTAGCATTCATGCATCTAATAATACTAGAACGATGAATGGAAATTCACTGACTGCTGTGGGTTAATAGACCTGAGCAATTATTCTTTCTTTTGATACACTTCCTCCTAGGGAGTTATTACCATTATGTAGTGTGTGGACACCAGTGTTTTAATTTATATCCCAAAGGTCGCTGAGAAACAAAAATAATACATTTTTTTTAAAATGATAATACATGTTCCTTTAACTTCACTGTATTTCTGTCATTTTAAATGGACATTTAATGATATTCCCTTTAGAAAAATAAATGTCACCTGCCATTGCTGAATTCATTGCACATAATGTTATGATGCAGTCACTGACATTGATTGTAAACATTGTCTTGTCTTCAGAAATACTTAATCAATTTCCTTACTATATTTGCACAAATTGTGTGAACGTTTCAAAACATACCTTGCATATGGCATTACTGAAATATAATTAAACTGCATATTTTATGACCTCATGTCTTAATTAGAATGTTTAGCACACCTGATTAACCAGTCTGTTACCCACTGTGAACATGCCTTCACAGAGGCCAAGACATGGGGGGAAATCACCATTGTGCAAAGTGAGCTCTGGATCCTTCAGCTCACTTCGTACAGACTATTATGTGCTCGCTGATGTCCTGTACATGGACATCAGCAAATGCTTTAAAGGGATTCCAGTCTCGGCGAGAGCACTCGAGTCGCTTCGCCGAGACTGGAATCCCGTTAAAGCGTTCGCTGATGTCCGCGTACAGGACATATGGAAGCGCATAACAGTCTGTGCAAAGTGAACCGAAGGATCCGGAGCTCACTTTGCACAATGGTGAATTCCCCCCATAGACATTATAGGAATAAAATGGGATCATTACTAAGATAAGAGTTTATGTCAAAGTATGTCTTCAAACATTGATATCAGTTTGGTTTAACATACCTTTAAAGTTCACCTGTCACCTCAAAACACTAATACTATTTTAGGTTGAAATAATTAAACGTTTAAATATATATGTATTTAAAAATATATATATACCTTTTAAACAGCATTTCTCTCTGTCCTCTTCCCTGTCAGCCTGCCTTTTCTTTCCTGGCTCGGGTGATGATTGACATTATAGCTCCTATGATCAGATCCCTGCTAGATTGTGATTTAAGGGATCTGATTGGAGGAGCTATACTGTCAATCATCATTTAGCCCCGCCCACCCCACACTCGGGAATGAAAAGGCAGGCTGACAGGGAAGATGACAGAGAGAAATGCTGTTTAAAGGTACATTTTTTTAATACATATATATTTACAAAAACGTTTATTTCATTAGTACAACCTAAAAAAGTATTAGTTTTGAGGTGACGGGTGCACTTTAAATTTATTAAGATACATAGTTAAAATCTAAAAATCGACTCCAGAATATTTATTATATCTTGAGGAATATGGCTGCAGTTGATTGTTTATTTTCATTGACCAATACTTTTATTGTATGAGTTGGAAATTCAAATGGCAATTAACTGTAGCAATCAGTAAGCAATCAGAAATTTTACAAACATATACATTTGAATTTTACAAATATTTTTGTTTGATCTAATTACAAAATTAATACAAATTCCATATTTTCACAATTTACTGAAGTGTAGTAGTGCTGAAATACAATGTCTAAATTGCTGTCATTTATATTCATTAGTGGTTTGAACCACTTTGGAATTAAAGAAGAACTAAAGTCTCCTAATAAATCACATTGGTTCATTTAGCCTCCATCAACACAACAAACCCAGTTCCCTTCCAAGCCACCTACTTGATTATTAATGCTTCTTCTACATCCATTATTTCACAAGTGCATGGCAGCCCTTGTAGCATTTGCACTTCTCCCCTTGCTGAGAAAGCTATTGGCTTGGGCAATGGCTTCTTACAGTACATGTGTGAAACACAGCAATATGACTATATGCCTCACTGATATTCACAGTTTATAACATTCCCCAAAACTATGTATTGAAGTGTTAGGGTTCATTAGCATATTAATTAATATCCAACATAGTGGCCATGAGATACTAGCACCAGCAGTTCTATACGATAGCACTATAGCTCAAAGATACTAAATTACTGCTTCATAATAGAGTGGGTTAGGCTGGCAGACCCTGTACTTTTAGAAAACCTGTTATAGTTAGGGTACATTAGTTCTTATTTAAAAAGGTTTTCCTTCCTGATCAAAGCTATTGAAACCATTGTTGGTTATATGTAGACTATATATATCTATATATATAGTTATATATATACAGTAGATATATATATCTATATAGATATATATAGATATATGTATCTATATATATAGATATATATACATACATATATAAAACCATGTGCTCCTGAAAATCCTTCTTTTTATTAATGTCATTGGATTTTATACCATATTTGTGCTTTTACATAATTTATATTTTTTAAGAAAAATAATGAATAAATATTTTGTACTTAGAAAATGCATTAATATTTGTATTGAACGTGTTGCTAATAGGAGCACACTACAGTATTTAGTAAACCTGGAATTGGATTACCTCTTCTGTAGCTAATTACTATTTATCTGCACTCCTATGAGCTTCATAACTTAATGGCAGGAAAATATTTTATTCCTATCATGATTGTGGAAACTTCAATATCCAATACAGGAAGCAGTATTTTAAAAGGTTTTTTTTTTTTCTAATTTTCATAGCATTTTGTAAATCCTCAGTCATTGGGGATAATTAAACTTGAAACTGAAAGACCTCTATTTATCCACAGGTCACTGCACACTCGTCCTGTGATCCTCAGCTGCGATCTTGAGAAATATCTGTCTAAAAGAGCTAGAAAAATGTGATTGTGGGACAATTTTACTGACAGAGTTACTCTAATAAATGTAAATAGATTGACTCTGCTGCCTAAAATTATGAAAGAAGCTTGAACGTCACGCGCATCGGGAACTCTGGAGAGCCTTGAAAACCATTTATATATACATTTAAAGAACTAAAAACTCTTTTTTTTAAGTATTAGTTTTTACTTGCCTTATAACAAAAATGGATTTCACAAAGCAAGACTGTGGAATACCTATGGAATTCATCGTATGGTTAAAGTTTGCAATCAAAAAAGGTATGCTGTATGTATAAATGGTTCTATTGACCCATCCTAACTTTATCTGAATGCTTGTATCTTTTGTGATTTCCAAAATGTACTATGTTACAATGATTTATTCAATGTTATGTTTTTTTTTTCCTGCAAAAATTGAACTTGAAAGCGAAAAGAGCTTAAAAAAAAAACAAAAAAACACAATGACTTAACAAGGAACATTTTTATTTTCTTAAACTAATAAAAGTATATTTATTATAGAAAATGAATATTTATTATACATTTAAAAAAAAAACCTGAAAGAGCTTTAACTTGAGGTTAATGAAGAATTGTCTATTTAATGGTCTGCATGCCTACGGGATGAAAAAACAAACAAAAATACGTAAACATATAAGAAGTTTTCTTGCCTTGCTGAATTTGAGAATATACTGCATTCTAGCAATAGCTAACTATACATAGAATTATTTTTTCTATTACTTGTTACGTGCAAAAAAAAACAAACCATAGCTATTCACTTAAGATTACATGTAGAATATTGACGCTGAAAATTCTATAGATTGTTTTGTACAGAATAGCCACAGTGGGGTATATTTATAAAGAGCTGAAACGTGCTATGCCTGCCTTTCACCCCTTTATGTTTTAAGACAATTGGGAGGTACAGTCATTGATTTGTTTTCACCAGCGAGATATATGCTTTTACATGTATGCTGGAGAAACAACTGTACCCATCAGCAAAAGGCCTTTTATGAAGAATTAAAAGCAAAACTGCAAAAAAAAAAAGTGATCAACACAATGTTTGCCCATTAACTAATATGTCCTACTATCAGAATATGCATTGCCATACTGCTGCTTCTTGATTCCACCTTACAGCATTTCCTTAAAAAAGAAACCAAAAACATTAAAATGAAATCCTTCTACTGACGTGCTGTGTTTACCATGTGGCACCAGTTAACAGTATGACAAGCCCACAGTGTTTGGTTGATGTTATATAGATATATCTCCATATATAAAACTATATAAAATAACTCTGCAGTATAAATCATATTATGACAAAGCTTAAGATACAATTCACGACCTTTAATTCCACATGCCATCTTATATCCCAGATTTGTATTCTGTATTGAAAATAGAAGGCCAATTGTACTAAATGGGGCATATTTACTAAAGTCGATATCCTCTATAACGCTAATATCGCCAGATATCGCCATGGATTTAGCGATATAGGAGGATATCGCCATAGACCATTTACTATTATGCGGCAATAGCGCTGCTAGGGTGTTATATGCATTTATTCCGGCGATATCGATATCTGTAGAAACAGTCGTGTCTATGGGGATGGATATAGGTATCAATATTGATATAGATATCCATGTGTATATCGATATCGATAAGTTACACTTAAAACATAACTCCAGACTACAAACACACTTTGCCCCATTGAAAGTAATGGATAACGCAACCCAGAGAGTGGCGATATATTAAGCAACAGAAATAGCGAAAAAACAAACAAACACTTATCTTAGTAAATAATGCAGAACAGCGTTAAATCAGGCTATATCGATATCGCTAAAAACCCATACTAGCGATACACAGAGATATCCATTGCGGTAATGCCTTCGGGTGCTTTAATAAATGGGAGATAATATCGATATCGTCAAATCCTGCATTAACTAAATTCGATTTTGTAGGGATATTCAATTCGACTTTAGTAAATGTGCCCCGTTCATCTCTACATAGAAATGATTCTTTGGATGAAATTAACTGTCCCTAGTACAATCTTTTTGCTGATCTGGACAGTGGTTTGTTTTTTATTTTTCATTTCATTGCTGACAATCATCACAAATGCCTCCTTTGTTGTGCTGTACAGTGATCCAGGGACAATTCTTACTTTGTTTTGGATTCTGAACACAATGGCCCCCTTTTAGATAATTTATTATGAGCACCTAAAACTTATTTGGACTAGTCCAAAAGTAAGAGCATCATTATTTACCATAGTGGTAAAAAAACAAGCTTCACTGAAGAATTTTAAAGGAAATTTATGTGATATATTTTTAATAATAAAATATGATATAAATTGTAAATATATAGAATCCCTGTTACATAGATTGCCAATATAAGGTTGAAAGGCAATTTTTCTTTCAAAATATTGCACCTTGAAGACTCTTGGGACACCAAAAAGATTCAACAAGTTTGTTTTTTTTAATTGTTTTTTACCAATGTGTATTATTTTATTAGTGTCTTTTTTAAAATTGTAACTTCAACCACAAGCACTGCTTTTTCGTCCTCCTAGAGAATAGTTTCTAATTTGCACTCCTCTAGTCTTGATAAAGACAACACAACAAAGCATTTGACTAAAGACTGCTGAATCCTATGATGTATTATGGTACTGAAACATTTAAACATTTGTGTGTTGCTGCATGTATTTCATACAGTTTAACATTTAAAGGGGGTTATTCTCTAAAGTCCAAATTATTGTGTATAATTGCATGTGAATTCACCAGATAAAGACAGTCGCAATAGGCTGCTAATATCGCAGTAGTGTCTTTTTTAATGCGAATATTGTCACAGTCACGACTTTATTATGGGAAAATTGTCGCAATCTTAACTTTTAAAAATTGTCACGACTTTACAATGAGTAAATTGTCATGGATTTGCTATGGGAATCTGCTGTTTGAGAATAAAACAGTCAAATTAGCACCTTAGTGAATAACCCCCTTAATCTTCTCTAAAGCCAAATGTTTTCCCAAGCTAAAAATTGATGTCATGATTGATTTTGTTTCCCCAATTTTCTTTTGATTAACATTTTTCTGGATATTAGCTTTTTGATTATTTTGAACACATTTATTTTGTGCCAAAGAATAATCAATAATTACAAATAATATTTTTCATTTTCCTCTTTGTTTTATAGTTTTTGGACGGTGTTACCCCCTTTATTTGAAACCGTGATGTCATAGAAGGCAACATATATTCAGGGAATTCATGAATCGCTCTCATAGTATTATCACTTGTTTTATTTTTTTCCCAAGACTTTACAGTAGGACTTATTTCTTACCGCCCCAATAACATGACATCATGGCAGAAAAGAAATTCTCTATGCATAATTTATCACATTCCTTTTGTGTTTTGTATATAGGGAAGCTATTTGTTCTGATTTCATGAGCACCATTTTAAAAATTGTTATATTTAACCTCCCACATGTTTCAAGTTGATTTGCCATGAAAAGTCAAGTATTTATGAAACATTTCTGAGCTTCTTATTGTTACAGGAAAAGAATAAAAAAAAAAAATGCTGTACTTTCAAATGCTGTGCACAATTGATGAATAAAGTGCTATTTTTTATTGAACATTAAACATAGTCTAATTTACTAAACCTCTGGGGAAAGATATAAGCTTTGTTAAGAGGATAAGGGAAGATGGAAAAAAAATAGTGTCCTTTTATATTTTGGGGTCTATGCAGTACCATGAATAAAGGTTAAGTCTGATAATTCCTAGCCTTCTTACTGTAGGATACTGCACTTGGGAAATATTTTCCATCTACTGTAGGTAAATAAGTCTAAATGAATTGATACTTTAATGACATACTGACAGTATCATTAGAGTAAAGTATACCCATGTCACTGATCATTATAACACTTACTAAAAAGTACATTTTTTTCATTGATTCACTTGTCATTATATTTATTGATTGTTGCTAATATTTTAGCTCCTTAGTTGGGAATTTTTTAGTATGATCAATAGACTACAATGAAATTGTGGCACCGCTGTCTTTAATAAAGTTGTCTGCTTTATTTCCTTTACCAAGCATTAACAAATAGATGAAGTATCATTTAGATATTGAAGTCCAGTACCAATGGTTTTATTTGTCTAAAATGACCATAGAATTTATAGGGTTTTCTTACATACTCCTAATCTATATATTTGCCCCTTCCTTTAAGAGTGGTATGCCCAACTAAAGGTCCTTCTAATATGGATGAGCTACAAACCAGTATCTACCCCAGCCTTATGGTTTTTTGCAACAACAGCTAAAGGACATCTAAATGAAGATCACTGTTTTGCATAGTTCTTAGATAGCCTTTTAAAATGTCATTATATCAAAACGGTTACCATTGTGGTACGCATTAAATATGTAACTATATTTTGTTTTATATTCATTTAAAATGAAAAGGAAAAAATGAAACATTTTTAGAAAGAGAAAAAACAAGGTACAAATCACAAAAATGAATCATCTGGACTTTCAAATAACAGAAGTTTTATCAAAAAAGACAGAAGCTAAATCCTTTCTTTAAGGGTTCAGAAATCCTTAATGTCTTCATAAGACTTTATGATCTGCCACAGAGCAAAAATTAAGGATAAAAGCAAATTTATTTTTTATTGAGGAAGGAAAATATAAGTCCAGAGATTTAAGCGGCTTACTTAGCATTAACTCTTATGAACTCTGAAAGATTATATTATGAGCATTTGAGAGTGATGGAGTATTTCTATATATATTCAGAACACCTTGAACAAAATAATAATAAAAAAAAAAACATTAATATACCTCTCACTGAAATTTAAAATATCATAAACCAACCATTTATGCAGACACTGAATACCATCACTGACAATTTCATTTTCTTAGAACTTTCAAGCCATTTGCAATGTTTAAATACTTGACTTAGCCGGTTTACAGTCAGTTTGTATGTGTTTACTGGTCATAGAAAATACGTGGAAGATACAATTCATGACCATATACATGTTATGGAACTCTGTGGTAACTTGTAATAACCTTTGAAATATTTAAAAGGGTGACACTATGTTATGTAATACACCAATTTATAATTTTCTACTCCATTAATTTACCCTTACCTTCTCAGTAATGCACAATAAGCTGTTGTCAATCCACTCTCTCACCCACACACTGCTCATCCATATCTCCCTCTTTCTTACCCACACCTTCATTGCACCCTCTCTTATATACATCTCTCCTTCTGTGCATTAATCACATCTCTCTCACTCAAATCACTCTCTTATCTCTCTGTTAACCAATGTTCTCTAACCCATATGTTTCACTGACTCTCATATGCCCCTCATATCTCTCATTTGATTTTATTGTATGTCTATCTCACTCTTCAGGTACTACACTTTCTATTTCCCAAGTTCCCAGTCACTTTGTGTATCATCATTTATCTATGTTTTCATGCTATTATCCATAATATCCCCCCCCCCCCCATTTCCCCTCTCTTCTATAACTCTAAGGACGAAATTTAATAAACTCGGAAAAGCCTGATTTCACTTTTCCGAATTTATTCCCGCAACATCTCTGAAGTTTCTCATGGTAAATATAGTGAGATTTTTTTTGATCGATATTTAAGACTGGAACTTTTCGATCAAGTTTTTCAATGGAAAGGTTGCCATACTTTACATTAGCACTATACTTTACATTAGTAGTATGGCTACCTTTCCATCAAAAAAGTCAATTGAAAAACTTGATCAAAAAAAGTTTTGGTCTGTAAATATAATATAAATAATGCAAAAATATATCGCAATATTTACCAGAGAAACTTCAGAGATCTCGCTGGAAAAGACTCGGAAAATCAAATTCAGGCTTTTCCGAGTTTATTACATTTCTCTATTTTCTACCTGCAGCATGCGCTCTATTCTTCACTCACAAAGTGTTCCTGGTTTCTCTTAACTGGCTCTCTCTGCATTGTTTAACACCCTTTGTGTAGCACCCATGCTCTTTTGGAACAACTTAGCAATTTCCTGACAATACAAGTACTTCAATTATTTAGTGTCAGCATGTTGGATACACTTTTAAATGGTGTATTCTTCCTTTAGAAAAATTAATAGATTATAAACAGTGAATTTTGTTATGTAGAAGTTTAATTGACCAGGTTCACCACACATTTGCTTTTCTTTTTGTTGTTCTGAATTAAGTGCCTAAATATTCCAACATAGCTTTTTTTTTTTTTTTTTAAAAAAAGGTGACATAATATGTAATTAAAATTATGTGATTCTCAACTTTATATATAACCTGCAGGCAATATTTTCTGTATACTTCACTTTTTACAGGGAGCTGTTGACATGTATTACATTAAAAAGGCAAACACCATTATAGATATTACCATTTTGTTTACTGTATTGTTTTGTATAGTAAATCACAATTATTTATCAATAATTAAAAATCTATTACATAGGACAAAAGGCACTATTCTGATTAGCATGCTAATGCATTTATTTTCCTAAGGCAGGTGTGCCTTGATTCTAAATTGCTTTTCAGGTGTGGTTCTTCTCCATGGCTTCAGGGTATAACAATTCAAGACAAGATATTTTCTTAGCCAAAGGTATTCTATGGGGGGGGGGGGGGGGCGTTGGTCAAAAGTGGTCTCTATATTGCTATCACTAGCAAGGATCTAAGCATCTTGTTCTCAGTTTTCTGAAATGTGAAAAATTTGCTTCTAGCGTCTAACATCCAATAGATAAAAATGGCTTTGTAACACTCAGTATATAACACACAGTACAGTACAGATAACAAAACCCTGTTCTCTGGTCTTTAGATGAACTGGTTTGCTTAGTCTGATCAGGTGGTCAATTGTAAGTCAGTGTGTTTCTAGGTACCCTACAAGTATAAAATACCAGGCGAGGCTCAAGCAAACTACAATCAGGGCAGATCAGGATTTTTTTGTAGTAATGTGTCATATGCCACAGAGAATATTTTGTAGCAGCAAAAAAAAAAATCACTGCAACTAATTTTTATTATTTATAATTTTATATGTGATATGGGCCTAAGGAGCAGGGCCACCAACAAGGGGGTACAGCAAGCCAGGGGGGGCTCAGAAAGACAGAAATATGTAGGCTTCAGAGTATTGTCCAGTGAAACTGATGGCCTAAAGGGGGAACGAGCAGTGTAATTAGGTATTTTTAGTTTAAATGGGGGTGTAAAATCATGTTGTGGGATCCCATTTGTCAGGTTGTGAGGTGCCAAGATATATTGTGAAGCCGGCAATACACATTAAGATGTTTTAGAAGGTTAAAATTCACTTGCTTGAAGAAAAAAAACCAGAATAATAAACAGTGTAAATCAATAATCTTTTGTAAACATATCCACACAAATCTGCTAATTTTGTTTATTCAGTGCATTTGTTTTTACCATCCAAAGTGTACAGTTATGTTTCACTATAGTTTAATATCAATAGAATATTCTTAAAAAATTGTTTTGTGCATTGCAAGCTTAAGGAAGGTGGCCACTAGTAGATAGTCCAGTTACAATTTGCCGTTTTATGTATGTTTTAACTTTTGTTATTGTTAGACTGTCTTCACCTCAAGATAGGAGTAAACCATTAGATTTAAAATCGCTCAAAGGACAAAGTATAAATCCATGACAAATGTTTACTGCTCACACAGGCTGTGTGGAATAATTGTAGAATCTTGTTTATATTTTAACATACATAGCTAAGAATGACATATCATATATATGATATGTATATATGATGATACATGATCTGTTTAGTGTAATTAGATGGTGTTATAACGAAATGGGCAAAAAACGTGCATGGAATGCATGAAACTTAAATTTAGAATTTTCAAATACTGTATGTTTTATTTTTCATTATACAAGCCACAGGTTGCACTGATGAATTTTTTTATTACAATTTAAGTCGGAAGAAAGGGTCCATAAGAAATATACTAATTGGAGGTGTCGTTTGGTTTGTTTAATATCTTTTAATATCCATTAAGATTAATGTCCCATAAGTTGGAGTTAGATGACCAATTTGAGTGTAGTTTTTTTTAATCTAGAAGATCCTTAACTATAAATTTCTTCAGGAAAGACAAGAGAAGACAAGACATGAACAATATGGGTTTTACTCATTGTGATTGCTTTGACCAAAACAAGTGAACAACTAAATTTAATCTATGAGAGTGTGGTCTGCAGGAAAGTGCTTATGCTCTTCATTAACAATTTATAGTGGCCTGATCTCACAAGTAGTGTCAAGAAGATCCAGCTTCACATTACAAAGCAGGAATTTCAGTTGGCACTCACTCGCTCACATGACAGACTACATGAGGGTAAATTGATCAAATCTTTGTTAACTTATCAGTGTGGCACTAGCCAAGGGCACCTGTGTCAAGACTGGCACTCAAGTTGTCATTAATTGTAATCTTCAGCATATTGAATACCCGCTGGCTGTTGTCCGCTAAAAAAAGCTGTCACTTCAATATACCAGCCAGTAATGCGTCCAGTTTTAAATAAATAATTACGCTTATAGTAAAATAATACCCAAGAATATTTACATGCTGCTTTATGTATATCTCATTATTAACATGAGGAATAGATTTATTTTGCAGAAAGGAATTATTACATTCATAAGCAACATCTTGGTGCTGAGATTATAAAATAGTTTCCATCAAATTGCAATGGCTCATTTTGATTTTCTAACTGTTGTATTCATTAATTCAGAATAAAATGGAAAACTAATAAAGCAAGTAGATGTTTTATGAGCAGAATTTTTTCTTGGTCTCCTTGTACTTTAATTGGTTGAGTGAAAATGGCCTTCTTTCATTTTTGTAACGAGATAAGGCAAACGTAAAAGATACATGTATACGAGGATACTTTCTATACACCACATATATTGCTCCTAGATTAATCCTGAAACCATACTAGCAAGGCTGTTGAATTCTGATTAAATTATTGCAACTTGTCTGTGGATTAAAACCCAGTCACTATCTGAAGTAATTGTCAATCGCTGCTGCCAAACAATAGTACTTTGAGCTAAATATTAATAGCATGTCCCATGCTGCTTTTGCTTCACCGTGTTTACATGGAGTTTCCAAATATTTATGCATTTAATCATCTTGCTTCATAATTTATTATTGTTGGATTTAATTCACATCCATTGTAATACTATTCACTCAGTCTTGTTTTCTGAAATAAAGACTTTGGATGAGAGGTGATGCCATATACAATATAATAAACTCATGAATTATTTCCCTTTAATGGCAGTGAGGCATCAACACACCTTGTCTGCCATTCCCCTTAAGAAATAACCCCTTCAGGGTAAGGTTACACATTTTCTTGAGATAGAACACATAGCATTGCCTTAAATCAGTTTGCATTTTGTCTAGAGAAGTATACATATACAAAATGGATACAGTTATACTCTTCATTAATTGCACATACTTTTCCCATTTTCCCAATGTATCTGTTTTTTCCTCCATATATTGTTAATATTTCATATAGATTTTACGCTGATATTTGAGATTTTGGTGCATTCCTGTATCATTTCGGCCCAACTGTTTTGTTTTTTTTCCAATGGATTTTTATATAAAACATTTCACCAGTCTGGACCCTTTATAAACTATATATTTTAATAAGATGAAGCAAAAATGGCTTCAAATGGATAACTAAGGAAAATAGGCACTAATTAAATAAAATCACAATAAAGCCGTTTTAATTATTTTTATTGACTTAATTTTCTTTTTTTTTTTTTATTCAATGTTTGATAAAAGTACAAAAACCTTATAAAATTCCAGCTGGAAAAACTAAACAAAGAAAAAAAAAGAGATTTTACCTGATAATAAATGTGCTCCATAGTATGATACTACAGTTGATGAAATGCAGTGTTTTTTTTAACTTCACTTTATATTACAATTAACTCATGGGTTGTTACTGATGGAATAGTTGTTCAAATCTAACAAAAATCTAAAAAAAAACTGTCTTGAATTTAAAGGGCACCATTACTACATATTAAACAATGGGCTGAAAAAAAAAATGATAAAAAAGGAATATATTAGTTTGGCCTGTTTTCTCACTTTGACTAATATTGCATTTTAACGTTTTCACAGAACCAAAAATACAGCTTGTTAAAGCTTTGATAAATGTAATTTAGAGATATTTTATGGTAAAGACCATTTATTGTAAATAATGCTTAATGCATTAAAAAACATTAAACATTTTAAGGTAAAAAAAAAACCTTAATGAGCCTCTCAACAGACATAAACATCTCCACTTTGTGATTAACACAAAATTGGTGCATCGTCTATACAAAAATGTCCATTATCTAAATTCTAAACAAACAATGGAAAGGTCACAAGGGCTGCACCGAGAAAGAAGGAATTCGCCCTGAGGTAGAGGTGTAATTAACAGAAGTTAGAAGGTAGGATTTTATTATCATTGCCAGCAGAAATGAAGAGGACAGCCCTGACTCTGCTGTGTCTTTATCTGGTTGCCTGGTGTCTCTTGATGTTCAGTTTTGATAACAATCAGATTCCATTTATAGAAACTCCTCCAAGGTAAAAAGCTTCAGTCATTGGCAGTCCTACAAAATACAAACAAGTTCATTATGATGTAAATAAAGAGGTGGTGACCTTAGAGTGGTGAGTTTATTTGTTCAGATCTTTGTGATGAAAAAAAAAACCACCATCACCATTAGGATGCTTTGAATGCCTTTTGGGTTGTGAATGGAATGTAGAAGTAAAGACCTAGTAATAAAGAAATCATTGTGATCTCATCTAATACAAATCTTGTGCGACAGAGACAATACTAACATTAAAAATAACTGTTTTTGCTTACATCAAATAGTTGTGAAGGGCCCATTACAGAGAAATGTTTATCTTTTTATAGTCTAATTACTGAGCATATATGATAGATACTGGGTAAAAGTTATTTTAACCCTTCCAAGGCTGAGAAATATCTACTTCATGTTTTTTTCTCAGATGTGAAGCGGAAATATATATTTTCAGCAATCATCTTATTCTGGGAGCAAATTTCTAATCCAAATGCCAGAGCTGATGAGATTTTTCATTCTGTGTACAGAATGTCTATTGTGATGTTGAATTCCTCTTAAAGCTTTTGATCAGAGGGTGAATGTGTGCAAGGAAATGTTTTTTTCCACATACAATTTTACATAGCACATTCTTACACTGAAATATATTTTGCCTTTGTGAAATCATTACAAATCTACGGTATATAAGTGTTACTTCTTGTTACAGAATTCCAAATGAGATTAGCTATGAAATGCACATGCTTCACCTTGTTTGTAAGATATATAATCCAGAACTGTTGACCTTCTGTGTAAGATTTCAGAAGTAGCCAACCACTATTACTTTAATTTCTTTAGTGCTTGTTTCCCATGGTACATTACAAATCAATTGGGTAGCGAAGCCCTCCAGCGATGCACAGCTCTTGCAGAAATTCTTTTTAAATTATATGTATTCCGTGTCAGAAATGCAAATGTTTTTCTGTTGAGCATAAGCTTTATTTCAGTGCAGTTATGATGATCTATTGATCACAATTTTTAGGTTTGTTACCTACATAGGGTTCCAAAACTGAATTTGTTAGTATTAATAGTCTACATTGCCCTTCAGATTGTTAAAACATTAAGATGAGGAAGGAATCACTTTTTTCATTATGTGTTTCCATCTTTTATGTCCTCAGCAAGATATATTAATTATTTGATGATACAAAGCAACTGTATGCAGTGTCTTCTGCAGCCATGATGTCCCCTGTAAATGGTCACTGGATACAGTGCCGGCTCTGCCATTAGACAGAGTAGGCAAATGCTAGGGGTGCCGCCTTCCCAGGGGGGCGCCCCTAGCATTTTTTTTTTTTACAGTGCCGGCCAGCTGGAAGGTTACTGCAGCCGCGGCTCAACTTTAAATCTCCCAATTGGCAGCCGTGGCTGCAGTAACCTCCCAGCCGGCCGGGGGGGGGGCGGCGCTGGGGGGGTGGCAAGAGACGGGATGGGGGGGGGGGGGGGGGGGGGGCACCTAGGGCGCCAATAGAGACAGAGCCTGCCTCTGACTGGATATTACAGTTGGCATTTTATATAGTACAATGACTACCAGACATTTTTGCATAATACTGTTGCATTTTATACATATATGCTGCAAAATGCATCAGAGTAAAATGTAAAATCCTCATGCACTATGATATTAAGGTCAATGATCACACTATTTGACATGCTCATAGCATTAAAATCTAAGATGAGTGATATCTGTAAACTTGTCGCAATAAAGTAAAAAACTCTACGCTGACAGCCAGCATGTATTAAATTAGCCAAAAATGAATTATTTTTAAAGTGCAGTTATTGTACCATATGTATCATACTTGTAGCTGTTATAAAAATTTGGGGAATGCTGGAGTTAGTACAAAGAAAGGTTGCAGTAGGTAACATTTGACACCGTTGTTACTGTTTCAGTCCACTACTGATCACTTTTCTTTAAACTTCTGATTTCTGTTCTTTTGTTTGTTGGAAAGAAAGGGTTATTCTCTTAAGACTGTATTCGACTTTCAAATTCTTAACCAGTGGACTCCCATAACAATTTTAAAGTTGCGGCTGCGACAATATTTCCATATTAAAGTCGTGACTGCGGCAATACCCTCATTATAAAGACATAACTGCGACAGTAGCAGTCTATTGCGACTGTCTTTAGCTGGAAAATTCACCTTTACGCAACATTTGGGACTTTAGAGAATAAGCCCTACAGTGAGAAGAGTGATTTGCTTCAGATAACTAGAAAACTGTTCTCTGTGATAGGCACTACTACTGAATGTATGAAAAGCTTTCCCTCCTGGGATTTTAATATATATATATATTGCTAACTTGTTAGGAAATGTTAAAGTTGTACAATATCGATAAAAGTCATCTTTTGGTGTATTTATGTGTGAAGTCAGAGCCACACCAGCTTTATGAAATGTTGCATTGTTACCTTTGGTTAAAGTGTGGCATTAATCACCAATTTGTGACAGAATTATTTTCCAGGCAAAACACTGGTGGCATGCTTGACACCAGTAAATTCACTATGTATGGTAAGTAATTTAGCCACAATATGGTGAATGACACTGTTAAAATGTAAGTGCGGCTAAATGTTCAGCGATTCTGTATGATTCTGAAGGTCAGCTTGTTGTTAGCAAGCAATGTACAGATGGGACATAATCTATTGCAACATAACTTTCACATTAGCCTTACAGTACAGGATACCTCAGGCAACTATTTTGTGTGTTGTTACATGAATCTTTAGTTTATTAGGCGATGGCAAAGCTTGTTTATGCCTCACCACTCCCTCAATTATTTGGAGTTTTGAAATAATTTACATAAACGCTGTTTGAATATCTAGAATGTATTTACAATAATTGTTAACCTGTAATATGATGCAGGTGCTAAGTATAAGTAAATTCCTGAATATCCGGCATGTGCCTTGTACGTTTCTAGTAGAACCTAATCATAATTCAGTGGTGTAGTGTAAGTATGAGGGTTCCAAGTGCCTAATACTTGTACATACATGATGTTTACAGTGATGATAAGATTTTAGAATTAAATGAAAAAAAAAAAATTATTCTATGATTGCAAATGGAAACTTAAAACTTACCAAATAAATATTTATTCAGCAATATTGCTTTTCTTGCCAGCAACATTGCTTATCAACTGTTTCTGCTGTGTTTTTCTCCTGTTAAATTGCCCTTTAATAAATCCGTTCCAATTATGTTGAATGATATTTTATGGTTCACTTCTGATCTTAAAATGAATCAGAATTTGAAACAATCTTACAACTAAAGAACTACTGTAGTATCACCAGGAATAAAAATTTGCAATTTGGATTGGCATGACAGTTAATCCTATGCTGAAATCTGATTTGAAGTTGAATTCTTGATTTGTATTGATTTGTGTTTGGTTATCCTATTGCTGCCTGTAGTCATCTGTAACCTGTAAACAAACACAGATAATACATATTCAACAAATTCTCCATAAAGATTTAGAAAAGATGGCTGAAGCTGGCAAAGAGAGAAAGGATAACATAAAGGAATGGAAATCAGAAATTCATCTCAAACATTACATTTTTATATTTCTTGTATAGGGATAACAGCTATGCCAATTCAAATAATTTTCTTTTACTGGTGTTACTGGCTCTTTCCAATAAACCTTTTCCTTGGGAATTCACTAGAAAAAAAACAATGATTGTTACATGCAGCTACATAAAGTAAACAGCAAATGATTATCTGTTTGTGTTGTGTGGGAACAATATGCAACATTCTCTTGGAATATGAAAACTGTTTCCTAGGAAAGGGTGAAACTGTTTTATTGAAAACCAATAAATGAATTCCAGAAAAAAAAATATTCTATGTTACTTGTTTGATTATTTACTGTATAATACATTTATTTTTAAAAACATCATAGAATATGGCTAGTGGGAAAAGGAGTCAGTGGTGCTCTCCATAACCTTCTTCTAACATCATCACCATGTATTTGCATAATTAAGTTAAATGCTATAAGAAATGGTCTGTGGGCTATTTGGTTCTATTGATCCTTTACCCTGGAGGTCATTTACCCCATTTCCATCAGTTTATAAAGAAGCTTGCTTGACTAGTCACCACTGTCTAATATGCGTTTTCAGATACTAAATCTTGATTAGAATATTCTCTAACAAACAATCTCTCTCTGAAATGAGGATGACTACTTTCTGTAAAGCATATCTTGATTTACATAATTGAAAAGAAAGAAGATTTATTTAATAGTGAGCAGATACTCAAGGGATTATAACGTCAGTTTCTTAGAGGAGTTTTTCCACATGACTGGGGAACAAACCCATTTTTCTAAAACAGTCCATTGCTTTTCAAACTAATTGAGACAAGTGGCTGGATGATTGTCAATGGTTTCTTGCATTGAAGCATATGGGTTTCAAATATCTCCAAATGAGTTCAAAGTTGAGTTTGACTTTTTATCGTTGTACTGTTTCAATTTCACAAAGGTGGATTTTTATTTAAGTTTTGGTGGAAATATAAGTACTGAAAGGAAATGAGCAAATGAATCAAACAAATTTAAGGCAGAACTGTCACAGACTGTTTCAAACATCCTTTTCATGGTTCATATGTTGTCTTAAAAGGTGGTATGTGGCTTGCCAACATTCCATTGCACTATTTCCAAATCTAGTACTGAAAATGTTTAGAAGCTTATCATCCGAGGCATTCCACTTCTCTTACACACTCCCAGGAGGTTAGTGCTCTTGTCTGGTGCAATGTTTGTTCCTGTTGGTGGTGGTGTGGGCTAAATCTGAATACACCCAAACAGAAAACTCTTTTTTTAAATTAATTAAACATCCTGAATTTTCTTATTATCTTTTATTTTTTTTTTGTATAGTACAGCTTAGCTGTTTTTTTTTTTTTCCATTACTCCAATCAGCTTTGCTTTTGGAGCCATATGCCAATGAATGTTAAGCAGTCATGCAATAGGAACATTTGAAAGAAATAAAGATTTTCAATCTTCATTTTCTCAGTTGGACTTAAAATACAAATGTAGTAGTTATATTGCTATTTTAGTTTTCTTTTGAAGCTGCAAATGAGACATTAAAAGCTCCATAATTGTTCAGTATCTAACAAGAAGGACAATTATATTGAATAGTAGAGAAAAATGCTGTGATTTTGAGAAACTTGCCTAAGTTTAATGGCTGCAAAAATATATTTAACACAGTGTCTGCTGTTAAGATTAATGGGAATCTATATAGTAAAACACTCCTAGTTTCTTACTAGCATTGAGGCACTTTGCACCAATGCAGTAAACAAAAACAAAGCCAATTTTCATTGAGAAAGCTATTTTCATTAGTATATTGTGCTCTTAAACTAGCAGTATAATGTAATTATATTTGCTAGTTTAACAGCACAATATACTAATGAAAATAGATTAGGTTACTCTTTTGTTGTTATGAGCTGGATAATGGATTTCGGCACTAGAAAATGGGTCACAGACTGCAGTGTCAGTCTGGCCCACTAGGACACATGGAAAATTCCCAGTGGGCCCAGGCCTCAGTGTACCCCTCTGGAGTTATCCCATATTTCTGATGTTAGTGCAAAGTAGGTAGAGGTTTGAAGACAAAAAAAAGCTAAGATACAAAAGATTATAGGGACTGATAAGAGGAATGAAGGGACTAGTAAAAAACTTTTTGCTTAGTGGGCCCCTGATCTTTTGTTTCCTGATGGACCCCTGTTCTATTGTTTTTTTGGTGGGCCCATGATCTTTTGTTTCCTGATGGACCTCTGTTCTCTTGTTTTCTGGTGGGCCTCTGTTCTCTTGTTTCCTGATGGACCCTCTGTTCTCTTTTTCCTAATGGACCCTCTGTTCTCTTGTTTTCTGGTGGGCCTCTGTTCTCTTTTTCCTGATGGACCCTCTGTTCTCTTGTTTCCTGATGGACCCTCTGTTCTCTTGTTTCCTGATGGATCCCTCTGTTCTCTTGTTTCTTGATGGACCCTCTGTTCTCTTGTTTCCTGATGGACCCCCGTTCTCTTGTTTCCTGATGGACCCCCATTCTCTTGTTTCCTTATGAACCCCTGTTCTTTTGTTTTCTGGTGGGCCTAAGAACTCCAGTCTGACACTGTTAGACTGCCTCAGATGTTGAAAGTTTCAGTCTATGCCCATGGGTGCTCATTTATGAGCAGGCAACACACTAAAACATTTATAATTTTCATGTCATATCATCACAATATCATCTTTGCTTTGCAAATGCCCCATTAGGTGGAAAACAGTATACCTCAAGTTACCCTGATATACATTTTGCCTGATGATAATGTAAGATTTGTTGGTTATATGATGACAATAATATATTAGGGGACAGGTTTCAATGGGAAAAGAGTAAATCAGGGATGAGCTAGGAGGGAAGAATAGGGTTTTTGTGGCCCATATATGCTATTCTATAAGTAGTATTTAATCAAAAGTAATAAAAGAAAATTAATATCGAATACAGATTTAAACAATAAATGTAATAAGGAACTGGACTTCTGCAATTTAGATATGCAAGCAAAAGGAATGTCTGCTTCATAGTTTGTTTATATATATATATATATATATATATATATATATATATATATTGTATACAGTATATACAGAGAGAGAGAAAGAGCAAGAAATATACTTATATAATGCCCTGATTCATCATTTAATATTTTAAATAATTAGTCTTTAATGATTTCTGGACTTTCTGTTTGCACTGAATTTGCATACATTCAGATGAATCTAGATTTTGGTTAAATAAACAGTTTTATAAGGACTATTGTGATGATGAACATTTTTTTTCAGTATATATGTATTTGAACCAGTCTGATCATAGAATGAAACATGCAGCCTTGTAT
The DNA here is from genome assembly GCA_019650415.1 of Pipa parva. Classification (NCBI taxonomy): domain Eukaryota; kingdom Metazoa; phylum Chordata; class Amphibia; order Anura; family Pipidae; genus Pipa; species Pipa parva. The sequence goes on from WMED01000836.1 coordinate 22,002, forward strand.
TCATTGATACTTACAGTAATCTGCTTTGTACAAAACTACTGTGATCTTTACTAGATATTTTACGTACATCCTATGGAAAATCTGATTTATGCCAGCAGGCAGCTTGAGACAGGAGAAAAATGACTACTTGTGCCCCACTGTTATTTTCTGAAAGATATGATCCATGAAGAATAGACTTCATTTATTATCTTTATGTATCAGTGCCAATGTAAGCAGCACTGCAAAGAGTCAACTATTCTGTCATGAATTCCTGTCTAAAATAGCTCGCTCTTTAAATGTTCCATGTACAATCAAGGGTGAAACATTTTTTATCATTAAATTAACACGTTGAAGGTATTATTGCATTTCACAGGCATTGCAACCAATATAACGAGTGTTGTATGACATGGAGTTTATTTTTATAAATGAAATTGCTATATTTTTTCTATTGAAAAAAACAAAAACGTATGATATGTTTTCGGTTATTAATGGGACATTACTGCTAGAAGATTAAAACTGCCATTTTGATGGACATGTTGTTCTGATATTCTCATTGCAGATTGCAGTCATCTTTTATAAACATGACTTTTTGGGGCAATTAATGAATATGTATTATGTAAAGTTTATTTAAAGAGCATGGGTTTATTTACTTAACAGATACAGGGTTGGACTGACCCAGTAGAGCCCCAGAGGATCCTCTGATGGGCCCCAGTATTATTAAGGGGCCTAGGCCTGATGCCAAAAAAGCATTTAATTTATATTTAATTCCAATAACACTTAGGCAATTGGCTTTTTTGTAATTTCCTGCAAATCTGATAATTTATTATGAGGTGCTCATGACAACTTGCAATTGGCTTCTCTGGTGGGCCCAAGATGCCTCATTCTGATACTGGACAGATAAAATATGTTTGCAACCACAGAATAGAAAATAGAAACATAAAATAATACAAGCCAGGAATTTTAATTGAAAAATAACTTTTCTACAAGTGCAACCTAGAAATAGCAGTCATTCAAACCAAATGGGATTTTTTTTTTCTTCTTTTAGCTTTGTGAAATACTTATGCTATTTTTAATTGACTGTGTTGGGACAGTTTTTTTCTACTCGGTAATTTTATTATTCAAATGCGTTAAAGTGTTTTATTTCAGCTTTCCGGAATTAGGACAAGGATCAGTGTTTGGCTGAATAGGAAATAAAACATAGGTAACATTTCTTGCCTGGTAACATCCTTTTCTCCTTTCTTACTGTCTGGGCTTTACAAAGATAAAGGGCAGCAGATGCCTTATAACAATGAATTCTATTTTTTGCCTTATTATTTGGGTGAGGAAGCTTTTACATTTATCATAATGATTTGGAGAATAAAAAAAAAATGTACAGACGTAAATTACAGAATATTTCAATAAGAAAATATTCCATAATTCATATGTCTATCCAAATGTATTCTTTTTCTTTTTTAATCTATTTTTTCAGTTTTGCCATCCTTTTATTCCCTTCTTAACATCCTATGAAAGTTTCTAGAAGAATAGCTAGTACACATGGGGGCATCTCTACAAAGACCATTTCAACCATATTGGGGTTTTTTTCACCCCATTTTGCTGCTAGTTTTTATTTTCCTGTACTTTTTGACTTGCCAGATTGATATAGGGTCGATAAAAACTTTTTCCCCATTGAATTAAATTATAATTGGTAAATATGGATCAGTTGACAGAGGAACATTTTGCAGTGTTACTTTTATTAGGGTCCCTCCCATTACATATCAATATACTTTTTAATGTAAAAACATTTTGGACTTTGGCTAAATGACAGGACCAACTTCATAGAGAATAATGGGTTTATACCACTCTGAGGCAGGCACAGCGTCGGACTAGGGCATGGTGGTCCACCAGAGAAGCTAAGTCACAGGGCCCGCCAGCTACTCATTCTCAATTTTATCACACATACTACAGCTCCAATAATAAATGCTACAGAAATAAGCAAGGGATACACAAACTAATTTAGTTTTGTCACAAACACTCAATGTAAATAGGAAATAGACAATTTAATTGCCTTAGATCCATATTTCTTGTTAGAGCACTCAATGCAATTGGAACGTAGCTACACTGCACATTTCACACTACCCAGCCACTCACTAGTCAGTGACAATGTAAATTTATTAGTTTCTCATGAAGTTGCACACCTGCCACAGTAGGTTTTATGCTAAAGTTAAAGATATTAGAATGTATTAGTACTATACTATATGTTCCCAGTGAAAATACAGTGTGTAGACCCATTGAGGGAAAGATTAAGGTGCCCTGAGCATAGTTACAATGTATGGTCCCAGCAAGGATGAGATAGAGTGCAGCAATACAAACTATTAGTATACAGTTCTACTGAAGAATCCAGTCCGACCCTGGGCAGGCAAATACTTTTGGTCGATAAAATAGTTTTAGAACAGCTTAGAAAATATGAGAAAAGATTGATATCCTTAAAATAAGCTGATTCTCTTGCATTAGTTGTAAAACTTTTCAACTTTATTAAATGTCTCCAAAAAACTTTTTATAATGCGTTCTTAAATTCCGCGGTATCTTGTCTCTTGTTAATTAGTAGTAGTTACATGTTCAATTTAACTCCATTCTAAGTCTAACAAGACTGAATTGTTGATGTTTTCATTGGAAAATATAACAATTATACCCTGGCCTTTACGTGACCATTGCATAAATTTTTCCTGATCATCTAAATACTGCTATTTCCATGTGACAAAATCTTCTATTCAGTAAATAATAAGAATAAATGTTTGAAAAGGTCAAAGCAGATAGAAAAAAAAAATGACTAACACAAAGAACATATTTAGTTGGCGTATTGTTTTCATCATGAACACATTTGAAAAAAAATCTTTGGCATTTTAAAAAGATTGTATTATGCAGGATAGAAAGGAATGGTGTATCATGAGATGTAAGTGATGTATGATGCGCTGGTTATAAATGTATGCATATATATAAATATACAGTATATGTGCGTGTGTGTTAGGGTAAAGAGGTCGTGTTAGTCCACAGATGCAAAAAAAAGTGTATTGCAGTATTTGGTGAAACCTTTTTTATTGGACTAACAGTCTTTTTAAATAAACAAG
>WMED01000837.1:0-31140 GCA_019650415.1 Pipa parva
AAATTCTCTATAAAGCCCCTTAATTAGTAACTCAGCTCACCTGAGACAAAGGTGAGATTTGTGGATTAACTATTCCAGAACTCTATACTACGTATATGCTGCACACAATGTTATACAGAAAAATAAATAATATCATATAATACATTTTACAAGCACTTCACAATACAGCATTTTACACAAAATCAATGACATTTTATACCAGTCTGCTACAATATAAAAACTTGTCCCGTTATTTACAGTTTTTTTGTTATCTTTAAATGGAGATAAGAATCTGGGTAAACAGTGTGTAGTAGACTGACATAGTCTGGGTACGAATCTCTGAATTTATATTAACTGATAAAGCAAGGGAGGAGTGCAGTGTGTTTCCTAGGGTCTGTGATTATAACCGCAATGTGAACTGTAATACAAACCTGTTTAAAGGAAAATAATTTCAGTCGGTTACATTTGTATCTATTTTAGCAACTATTTTTGGTTTACAGCGATCCCGATAAAGTGAAAAAAAAAAAAGAAAAGACGCACTGAAAATAATGTATTATGTAGGAAATTGTTCTAAATAGAACATTGTAAAGTGGTATGTAGAAAAGTGTAATGCTCTATGGTTTAATGGTAATGGACTATGGAGAAGATGGGTGATAATAGCAAACATGGTGATGTACTTAAGAAACGACATCTGCTTTACTTTTATCCATATAAATCTTACAGAACCTGCCCCACTAATGACTCACCTCTAAGTCACCCAGATCTCATCTTTACTGTACCTTCCTCTTAGCATGATGGGTGGTTTATAGCTGAAGGAGGAAGCATGCTTGTGTACGGTGAAGACCCTGTTTTTTTGCAATACTTAGTTTTCATACTTTGTCATTGTTATTGTAGGCACCTGTTTCAGTTCACCCCCTTCTTACCTTATTGAAAAAATGACATTGTATTATTTCCCTGTGGCTGTGATTATCAACACATTTAACATAAGCCTTGAGGGACATATGTTTGGAATGCTGGAATACTTGGATAATATTTTTCAAAGTCTTATTAAACTCGGATAAGCCGTTAATCGGGGGAAGGCTTTGAAGTTTCTCATGGTAAGTATAGTGAGATTTGCCTCGATCGATTCTTGCCATGAGAAACTTTTTTTTTTTATTAAATATATCCATGGAAAGGGTAGCCATACAGTATAGCTACATTTCCATGGATATATTCAATAGAAAAAAGTTTCTCATAGCAAGTATCGCACAAGGCAAATCTCGTGATACTCACTGGGAAAAACTTCAAAACCTTCTCCCGAGTTATTCAACTCAGAGAAGCACAAACGGCTTTTCCGAGTTTAATAAATTTCGCCCAATTTTAGAAATCACCTGAACTATTTTTTAGAATTTCTACCTGAAAACCACTTTGTGGAGCTTATTTATCGAAGTGAGAATTCAACTGTTGAAATGAATTCTCATCACTTTGGGTCGCTATGCTCCAATACTTGCGAATTCTCTTCTCCTTATTCACTAAACAGGATTCCTTTAGAGAAGGTGCAACCATGCAAGTAGGTGTCACTTGTGTAGTGTGGCGTAGTCAGTTGGAGTAGTAGCAGCCCTGCTATCAGCCCCCTAATTCGCCACTCAATTTGGCTAAGTAAAATTGCCAAACATGACACAATACACCTTGTTGAATTGGCTACTGTGACAGACTCCATTGGTTGATGAAAAGTCAAATTACCTGTGCATGCAAAGTGGAGCAAAGAGCTCTATAAGTCTGTGACTGTTGTAAGCTGTCAAATTGGTCTCAAATTTGCCACATTGCAGATTTTGCTGAATATACGAATATGAGGGAAATGGTGAATAAATGTGAATTCACACCTTTACGCTACTATTCGACCTTTCATGAATAAGCCCCGCATGCATATTTTACCCAAGCACCTAACTGTAAGATGGTGTGCAAATGCCTGAAATTTCAGCTGGTGACTAGAAAATGCCACTTTTCATTTGCATTTAAAGTTAAAGTAAAATGAATATCACTTCATTGAAATTTACATTATGGTGGATCATTTTTACATTTTGTATAGGTGCATCATTCTACTAATAAATATCTAAAAAGAGACAGAATTATCAGTGTTTTTGGGGGGCTGCTTCATAGTTACGTCCCGAGGCCCAAAAACCTGATGCCTTTGACCCATTTACAAATGTAAACAACAGCCAAATCTAGGTTCCATTTCGTATCTGTATTTTATTTTATGTCATATGTAGGACTTACAAACAGAATATTTTACCAGTTTTACCTTTACATGTAACAATATTCTTCATGCAACATAAATTTGGTAAAAATACAGAAATGGTTACAAAAATGGGGAATGTTATAAAAAGAAAATAACACTGGAATATGTACAGTAAATGTAGCAATTACACAAAGACCTGAGGAATCTTTATTAGGTTTGACCCCCAAATCCCAAACAACTTGACTCTAGCTGTATAAAGGATATGACAAAACAAGGCCTGTTACATGAATACTGGAAGGTCACATCATAATAACATCCAATAATGTATTAGATTACTTTAGGGCAATGCCTGTAAACCAATCAGTTTGCACAAACCGTACCTATTGCTTCAAACTCTACCAACATATGTTATGGAATATTTAACATTGTGTATAGGCTGTTGGTAATTTAATTGACAGAAATGCCAGTACATTTGGCTTGACTTAACAATGCCCACAATGATGTGATCTAGTCTCTAGTACAAATTGGCAAATTGGCAGAGGACAGTGAACGTCACTGCCACAACTGTCCCTGCTGTAGGTAATGTTGTTTTACTTATATTTTTTGGGGGACCATTAAAGTTTACTTGTAAATTAATAAGGTGCAATGATGGGCATGGTTGTAAGAGTCAGAGCCTGATGGGTGTACCATTTAATATATGTTTCTCCTCACATCCAATAAGATCTCTCTCTTTTCCACTGTATTTCATTCTTTTTCTACACCCATTTTTTAATCTCATGCTTTTTTTTTCAGTCAATCTCATTTTACTTTTTAATCCCATAATTCTTTTTAATTACTTTTTTCCCACACCTTTTCCAATTCCACAATACCCTTTCGTTCCAGTTACCCTAAGGGTAGAGTTTGAGGAGATGTTTTTATACTGGCAGTAATTATGCCATCAAAAGACAACCTATTTATTTCAGTGTTACCCACATCAATACCTCCTTGCAAATTTTTTGTACAATTAGTATTTTCACTAAAAGTCAAAAAGCGTCATTGTCACAGTAATCAGAAATTGTCACTGAAATCAGTTTTTTAGGTGTGTTAATGCCAGCTTCACCACCAGTAGTAAGATAGCTTCTCCCTGAATGTGTTATGAGAGACCAACAAATAGATAGCTTCTCCCTCATTTGTTATGATGAGAGACCAAGGGGAAAGCAGATCTCTGTATAATATTAGTTCTCAGTGGTGTGCTAAATGCTAACAGCCTTCTATTCGCAGAGTACCAAGCTTTGTTCCTCAAAATACTAATTTTGCAGTTTTTGCATCAGATTTGAACTTTGCCAATGATATTACCTTGAAACAATTACAGCAAATCATGAGTGCAATTTGTAATCACTCCTTTTCAGGATATGAACTTCAGTTTCAAGAACAGAAGATCTCTGGCACTCCAGTAAAGTAAAACTTGAAGTCATGACTAAACACCATGGCGCGAAACGCGTAGGTGCTGTTCACTTCATGTTTTTATTATTCACATGGACTTTTTAATTGTTACGCAATAAACTTCAAGTTTTACTTTACTGGAGTGCCGGAGATCTTCTGTTCTTGCTATTGCGGTTTGGATTTGGGTATATCCTTCTCCTGAGCACCCGATTGACTACAAAATGCTGCCGGTGTGACTTTTAACTTACATGTAGGATTTGAGCAGCCGGTTCCGATTGATCTTTCCTATGAACTTCAGTTTGTTTGAGCCTTTGTCCATATTAATGATATTTAGTGAGGTTAAAAAAAACTTTTTTTTTGAGAACTTCTAGTTGACTCCTGGATGCTCAATATGTTACTGTTTTATTATGTAGAACTAATTTCTGTCCCACATGTGTAAATGAAATAGGGACTGCTTCTTTATGATTATAAAAGAAATAGAATTTAGTTATATCAACATGGAAGCAGAACATAGCAAAATACACATGAACAATTTATTGTCAACATGGGGACACAATCCATCTGGGAACCACAGAATAAGATAACGTGGTGATCTGCCAATCAATATTGGAAGATCAGCAAGGGTAATAGAAGGTCATGCATTTCACCTATACTGCAGCTTGGACAGCCACCTGTGCCCACTCAAATATTTGGACATAGGCTTTTTACTGCTTTTACAATTGCTGTTAATAAAGACCCTATGTCTGAATTTTCTAGCAGTGCACAAGAAGAACCAATCCATATTAATGGGGACTTGTTTTTGACCATTTTGTTAACAAAAAGCAGTGCAATAGAATACCTCATCTGTTATCGCCCTAAGGAAGACTGGAATTGGGTGTAGGTTACCTACAGTGGGCAGTGGATAATAGTCATGTAGAAGTATTGTATCTGTGCGGGGCGGGGGTGATGGTGGCAAAGGACAAAGGAAAATTATTATCAGACTGTTTGATTAAATGGAAAGGTAATAAATAAATAAATAAACACATACTGATACAGAAACAGTCCATGAAATGCTGACACCCTTTATAAAGAAATGATGTGATTAATGACCCAAGTAAAGCTTTAATAGGTTATTGAACTATAATATGATATAATTACTATTGCTGTCACTTCTGTATTACTGTATTTTACAGGAATTTTTAGTTTGAAATCCACTTTAGGTACGTAAGGCTATGATTTCACACCTTTGTCCCACAGGTTCATGGGAAATGTGCATTCTCCAGCCCATCCTCTCTTATATCACCTCTGGAAGTAAGGCATTGTCCACAGTGAGATCCTGTGACCATGTTATTCTATATTGCCTCTTGCTTAAGCGGGAGAGACATATAACACCTTCTGGTAGGTCGACATAGAAAAGGAATTAACTTCAGAGGTACTCTTGTCATTTCTCATCATTTTTATCTCTTTTTCAATTCAACAGTTCTTAACAGTAAAGAAACTGCTTTTGATTAATTTGAGTGGTTTGATATATGTACATAAGTAATATTTCTTTCAATATTTCTGTTGTTTTTTTTTTTATTTTGAACGTTTTTTTTTTTCACTTAGTCCAAATTGTTTTTACAACCTATTAAATTAGACTGGAAGAGGAATGAATCTATTTTAAATGCCCTCTTTTAGTGAGTTTTTTTTTAATGCATTTAACAATATACATTAAAAAAAAATAAACATCTACATAAAAGCAGATTGTCAAAAATATCATTTGATTTTAGTTACAGAATTATAAAAAGAAAGTGTGTTTTCTTGTAGACAATTACAGGGTAATGTTTTGGTAAAAGAGTTGTGGTACTTTAATGATAAAGACACATTAGCAGAGAACAAAATTGTTTAGTGATTTAATCACTGTGAGAGGTTGTTTTGCAAAACCCATTATTTTAGTGGTTTCCTTGCTTGGGATTTAGAGGCTACTTAGAGTAAACCACATGACTACATGTGATGTGCAATAACCAACAGTATTTTTTTTAAAACATTTTACTGTCATTTTGTGACTTTGCTTCTGTAGGTGATTTGATTTAGGTTTGTATGAAGGTGTATTCTGACACTGACATCTTTTCTTATCCCTAATGACACATCAACAGAATGATGTCAACATATAATATAATGATGTCAACATATAACATAAATAAATTCATGTTTTTAACAAGTGGTTTGTGACAAAGTTTGTTTTATAACAAAGATCACATTATGTGCATATTCTTTTCACTTTTCAGAAAAAATAAGTAAAATTTTGTTTTATCTCAGGCAGCGAAGCCAAGGAAGTTATCCATAGAATATCTTAGGGACAGTAACCTTGTGGCTAAATCACCCCTAATTATTTAATGAATCATGTGTATTTTGTTATTTCCTTTCTATAGTAAAATAACTGGCATTAAGAGAGGAATTCCTTGCGTAATAAACAAAATAGCAATCAGGATATTTATACTACTGATAACCTAATGTTAAATACTATCATACACCACCTAAGACAAGACTTCTTCTGGCTTGCTAAGGAGACGCCACAGTATTAATTAATGGAGGTGTGACATAAGGTCTCAGAGTTGATTTATTCCAGAAAAAGAAAAATGTGAATAAAATCATCCCCAGGACTCTACATGCCCATGATCAGGATTCAGCTTTACAGTTCAAATCCTACAGACCCATGATTGGGCTGTATAGTCTGAACTAGGTTCTTTTCCTTCACATGTGCCAACCTTTAATGGCACTTGCCTTGACTGCCACTGACATTATGTATTACACGTGTACACATTTTCCCGGCATCATAGAAGAATATATCACACATAATATGTGTATCCCGTTTTCTCAAAAATCAAAGGGGACTGATGGGTAGATTTTAGGAAAACACTCTCACCTGGAACATTGTATTTTCCAAGCTCACTCTGTAGAGCACCACATATAGAACAAAGCAAGTTTGGAAGCCAGAGCAAATAGTACTTTTTTATGTGGGGTACATTGTATTTTGTAGGTTGGGCAACAGTGACTTTCCTAAGAGAAGAAATGCAGAATAAAAGGAGGCTTTGTTTAGCTAAGTGCTTGTTTTCTGTTTGAGAGGCAAGGCCAGAATAATGAAATAATAAATCATTAAGTACATGTTACCAAGAGAATAACAGTCAGCACGTGTAACAGTCAGACAAAGAGTAAGAGCATTACCAGTCACTACAATTTGGGATCAGTTTCACAAGTTTTGTATATGAACCTTTTGAAAAATGAAATGGCAATATAACATAATTCACTGATAACATCCAGCCCCCCACTCTGCCTACAACATTATGTTTGATACAGTATAACAATCAATACTAATTTCAACTGGAAGACATATAGACAGGTCTCTTATGGTTAAAATTAAAAATATATTTTACATTTAAACATATAATTATATACACAAATATATCCCTTGGAAATGGCAGATGCTTTAACACCACACTCCCTTGTCTTACGGAACAACACATAGCTTGATTATTTCAAACCTAGTAAAACGGATTTGAATTAACATAAAATATATCATCTTCATTTATCTGCAGTTAAAAAGAATTGCATAGGTAAACAGTAAGATATTACTGGCAGTAATGGGGTTTATCACACAATTGAATTGCAGCAAAGGAGACATGTAGGGCCACAAACCTAATGCATTCTAAATTATCATGCTTGAATTATCAGTTTTCTTCTAATAAATGTTATCATTTCTCTATCATTGTTCTAGGTCAGATCTTGCTATTTACTTATTTGCAGCTCCCTTCTTAATCACTCCGCCACTGAATTAGAATCAACACGTGGCACTGTGCACTAAACAAGTGCTATACACACTACTGAGCGACAATAGGGAGGTGACATAGCGCCATCTGTTGCAAAAAATGAATAAGCAATTGAAATGAAAAATAAATACAAGCATGATGATTTACTTCTCTGATTTAGTGGAACAGGGTTCCAGCTTCAATACACACCCAGAAAAGACACTGAGGAGAAAGGAATTCCACACAGCAGCTCAATAAAGTTACTATGACTGGAAAGGGTGCAGATTTGGTATTAATTTGCACAAAATATTTACATTTGTTGATAAATTCAAATGTAGCAGTCTTCTTCCAAACCCTGCATGTCCCCTTTAAGGCAGAGTGATTATTTTAAGCTATGATGAAACTAAAGTAAAAAAAAAAAAAAGTATACTCTTAATAAACATAAGTCCTTTCTGGCCATGTTTCAGATGTATAACATATGTACATTCTATTACATAATCAAAATATTATTTCATTTAAAAAGAGAGCACCTGCATTAGATAAAGGTGTTCGGAGATTCTGCTTGCACCCACATGGTACAGTGTTAGAAATATATAGGCAGCTGGCAAAAAAGTAGCAACCTTTAGAAATCTTCATGTGCCTCCTTCAACAAATTTCATTTGTTCATTCATTCATTTGTTAATGTGCATTGTGTTGAAGACACACATATATATGTTATGCATAAACCTGCATGCCATTGTGTGATTGTTCTGACATATGTGTGGCAGCCATTCTCTGATTGCCATTAGGAGTGGGACTTGTTGTCACATCTGACCAGTCTGAGGCAGAGTTTGGTGAAGAGCTAGACCACTGATCTGGAGATTCTGGTGAAGGTGTCAGATAAGGATGCTCTCCTGGTAAATGTCCATTATGGTTTGGTGTTTTTTCAGTGGAGGCATAACTGTGCTGTGATGGTGGAGTTGGGTATTTTCCCATTGGGTTCTGAAGTGGACGATAAGCAGAGAGCATATTTTGAGATAACTGCCCCCCATCATGTTGATGCATCATTGTAATAGGAACAGAGGGCCCAGTAATATGTGCTCTGTCTGGAATCTGATACATGGCAGGCACATTCTGAGGATGATTTGACTGCTGCACTAAGGTTTGGATGCTAGACTGCTGACTAATTCCACCTTTTGGAATAAGTTGGAAAGTCATAATAGGTGGCAGTGCATCTCTGGACACACCCATATTAAGTGTGGGCTTAATATCTGCTGTAAGCATACCATTTTGTTGTGGTATACAAGAGTGATTATTTGTATCATGGTGGACTATGCCAAACATTTCATTATACTGGGAGTTATTTCTTTCCATATGACTCAGCCAGTCAGATGACAAATTGATTTGTCTTTGTCCAGCAAGAACATTATTTTGAACTGTATGTGATAGCAGCTGGCCTACAGAGGGCAGCATGTTGTTGACTGCACAGCCAATGGGCTGAAGATTAGGCATCGTGTGCTGTGGCTGCAGTGTAGAATTTGAAACCATCTGTCCGGGTGATGGGTGTAGAGCTCCTGGAGATGTAATTGTAGGAGATGAAGTGGCATGGGGGGACTCAAGTGAATCCACAGGTGATAATGTTACAGAGCTTTCAGAAAGCTGCCCTTTGCCTTCAGTCTCTGACTTTTTCCTCCTCCTGTTTTTAACATCTTTTGGTTCTTTGGCTAAATTTGGAAGACTTCGAGGTACTACATTTTTGGCACTTGGCCTTCTGGTCTTTTTGGATTGTGCAGCATGTTTAAGATTGAGAAAAGATCTGTTGTTACCACAGACAGTGGGTGAAAGAGAGTTGGAAAGTACTGACCCAGGCTGTCCCTGTGGGCTGTGCACTAAGTTATACTCATCTAACAGATGTACAATGTCATGGTGCATTCTTTCCTTGGCAATATCCCGAGGAAGACGGTCCATATGGTCTGTGATCTCTCGATTTGCAAAGTAATCCAGAAGCATTTTAGCTGCTTCAAAGCTCCCCTCTCGTGCAGCAAGAAACAAGGGAGTCTCTTCCTACAAAAAGACAAAATATATTATAAATTGAAGTCTAAGGAAGTACAGCTGAAACAACATCTAATAAAAACAACTAGAAGAAAAGACAATGTATTTAACCTAACAATGATTTTTAATATAGTTGTATATATAAAGCATACCATACAATATCTCACTTCCACTTGTCGTAGGTGAAAGTGGTACAAAACTAAAGTTTGTCATTTATCAGTAAATAGAGTTTGTGTCTTTGATATCCATGCTGTGCACACACACACACACACACACATATATATATATATATATATATATATATATATATATATATACAGTATTAAAAAGATGGCTTTATAATGTTACATTTCATTCCAGGATTACATTTCCAAGTTTGATATGAGAAAGTAGCATCTGTACCTTATTGTCCTGCATATCCCGGTTGGCTCCATTCTTTAAAAGAACTACAGTTGCCTCAACATTGTTTACAGCCGCAGCCCAGTGTAGAGCAGATTTTCCTGTGGGTTTGGATTTGGTTTAGACATTAAAATGACAGATCTTATAGAAAAACTAGAAACATGACATTTTTTACATTTTGAAATTCTGTAATACTTTGTTATGTTTAGAACTGCAAATGATTAATGTAGCTAAATGACAATAAAGGCCTACACAATTACCAGAGAAGCCAATGACTTGAGTCTGAACTCTGATGACGTGTTATAGGCATCTTGATATATTTAATTGTTTTAAATAAAAATGGCTCTTAATTGATTTTTCTTTAGGTCAGACAGAGATCCTGTTAGTTAAATCACAATGCTAAGCCCAAATTGAAATTAAAATAATTTACCATGATCATCCACTGCATTAACATCAGCCTGGCAGTTTATCAGATCAGCAACCATTCCTTCCACTGCAAGGCGGGCAGCCAGAATAAGAGGTGTCGTACCATCATTCATTCTAGCATCAAGATCTGTGACGCGGTTACGGATTAAAATCTTTAAAAAAAAAAAAAAAAAGAGATACAAAGATAATAAATGAGTATACTATCTAGAATAGATTGTTGTATTGCGGTATTAGAAATCTGACACAAAGGTAAATTATCCCTGTAAGTAAGGAAAGATTTAAAAAACTTAATGTGGTAACCATCAGCAAAGAAATAAAGAATTGCATGTTTCTCTAAACTCTTCCAGAATGTAAATGATTCAGCACAAAGGCATTCAAGTCAAAGGGAGAGTCCAACCTGGAAACATTCCATTCTCTCCTTCCTGTATAACTCACAACTGATTTTACTAGGGAAAAAGCCTGGATTAAATCTAGTCTGCAATAAGTAAATTAAAAGGCACTAGGCTAATCTGGTATTCATTTCTTTTTTAAATTGCTTTTCTATGAAGTCTCTTATTCAAGTTTTATGGAACACTGTACCATCAAACTGAGGACTATTTAAAATGCATTAAATGACTGAAGATTTCCAGTAACGTTTAAGAATTCAAGTAGGTTTCCTTAATGTGCGTAAAAAACAAAGGTCTCTCATCCTTTTATTTTTATTGCAAATTTGATTCACAAATCCTGGAGCAGTTTTACATTTTTTTATTAAATGTTACATATACAGGACCCAACCAGATGATGTATTTACGTACCACATACATTAAATAACACAGATTCTAGATACATGGGGGTTATTCATTAAAGTCCGAACTGTTGTGTAAAGGTGTGAATTCGCTAGCTAAAGACATTAGTAATAAACTGCTACAATCACAGTCGCATCTTTATAATGAGAATATTGTCGCAGTTGTAACTTCCCTGTGGAAAATTGTTGAAAATTTTTTTAAATGTCACAGTCGCAAATTTACAATGGGGAAATTGTTACAGATTTGCTATGGGAATCTGCTGTTTGAGACTTCGACAGTCTTAGTTAGTGAATAATCCCCACAGTCTTTACAGACTGAGTACTTTGGTACTCTATTTGCTTTAGAACCAAAAACACAAGTAGACTGCTTACTGCAAATGCTATATACTTATTTAAATCTGGAGACTGCATGTCTCCTTCATATCATTCAAGCACGTTATTGGCTAACTGCAATTAATCTAGAAAACCAAGAATGACAGCCTAGAACTTCAAGGGGGGTTATTCACTAAAGTCCAAATTGTTGCAGATAGGTGCGAACTCGCCAGATAAAGACAGTCACAATAGGCTGCTACTGTCACAGTCGCGTCTTTATAATGAGAATATTGTCGCAGTCGCGACTTTATTATGGGAAAATTGTCGCAATCTTAACATTAAAAATTGTCACGACTTTACAATGGGGACATTGTAGCGGATTTGTTATGGGAAACCGCTGTTTGCGAATTCAACAGTCAAATTCGCACCTTAGTGAATAACCCCCTCAAGAATAACAATCTTTGGTACTCAATCTCCTACAGTGCCCCCAGCTCTGCAGCAGCCTAGATAACTGCAAATCCTGCACAAACCTAAATTCACTTGTAGTATCTACATTTTAATTTCCAATTTAAAATAAATTCCCTTTGACAATAATAATGGGAACATAATAGCTGTAACTATAATAGCTTGTGTGAATTCATAATCACAGTGTTTTATTGACACATTTGACACATTTTGGGGGTTATTCACTAAGGTGCGAATTCGACTGTCGAATTCTCAAACAGCGGATTCCCATAGCAAATCCGCGATGATTTCTCCACGACAATTTTTTAAAGTTAAGATTGCTACAAATTTCCCATAATAAAGTCGCGACTGCAAAAAATATCCTCATTATAAAGACGCGACTGCGACAGTAGCAGCCTATTGCGACTGTCTTTATCTAGCAAATTCGCACCTATACGCAACAATGCGGACTTTAGTGAATAACCCCCATTTATGTTTAGCAAGGATATATTTAAAAAATGACAGCAGTCAATGTACCTAATCCAGGTATTTCAGTTTAGAAGGTATGGCATTTCAAAACATTAATGCACCCGACATTTAACAAAATATTGACCACGTCTGCTGTGTCTCCAAAATGCATTAATTTACAAAGTATAACAAGTGCAAAACTGTTAGGAAAAAAAAAGCACTTCAAGCATCTTCATGGCTTCACATAGATTGAATACCTGGAAAACTCCCTGTGCATCAGCAGACACAGCTGCATGGAGAGGTGTCCGCCCCATACTATCCTGGGAATTGGCATCAGCTCCCGCATCTAACAAGCGTTTGGCTGCATCTGCCCTAGAGTATCGAGCTGCCAGGTGCAGAGCTGTTTCTCCTGTGCGGTCTGTCTGCGCTTGTAAACAAGCTCCTTGATAAATAAGGTCTGTTATGACATTGGCAGAGGGATCTTCCACTTCATCATCATCTTCCATTATCTGAGAGCTTCCCACTCTCAGTGAAGCCAACATCAATGGTGTACATCCATCTAAAATAGAGTAGGCACTGTAAAATGTGTATAGGATAACATACGTAGGTCTTAAATATTTGGGAACTTGTATGTATAAACTTTAACTTTTCTTGAGAATATGACAAGTAAAATGCTATTGTATTGCATAGTAACATATGAACACACTATTGTTTTGTTTTGACCCAGTCTCTAAAATCTGCTGTGTGGACAGATATTATGGAAGAGTGATACTATTAGTGCCATGTCACACCTAATGATTTGTCTCCACTAGTTATCACTTACAAATCATAGGTTTCATTGTTGGCTACAGGGCATGTAACTTATGTTGCAAAAAGCCAGAGATGATCACAGGTGATGTGTTTGGCTCAAGGGGTAATTCAGCAAAGTGTGAACTCACCTTGCAATCCTTCGATTCACCTCGCCGAGACTGTTACACGCTTGCTTCTCTCCTACATGCGGACATCAGCGAATGCTTTAAAGCTATTCCAGACACCTCGCAACCACTTGAGTCACCTCGCCATGACTGGAATACCTTTAAAGCGTTCACTGATGTCTGCATGTAGGAGAGAAGCAAGCACGTAACAGTCTCAACGAGGTGAATCGAAGGATCACAAGGTGATTTTGTACTTTGCTGAATTACTCCCTCAGACTTGGCAGTCATCAGAATTAGGGTGTGAGGAAAGGTAGGGAAGCGGGCATTGGTTATTGTGTTTGCATGGTGCACCCATTACCCTAAATGCAGCATTGAAATAATCAGATTGTTCTACTCTAAAAGGATAACACAGAGGTGAAAGCTAGTGTCACAAATAGTGCAAACAGGACAGGTTTGACTTTAGCATCCGGTGCAAAGTTATTTTTTTATATACATTTTTTTTTTAATTCACTTTTTATCAACATATAACTTGGAGGAATTGGAGACATGTCACATCCCATTAAGCTACATGTAATTCTTCTATATACAAACCTTAACATTGCAGATTATTGAGCCATCTTAAACAGAAATGATATATAAATATATATAAATTATATATACAGGAAGTGACCATTAATGAAGCTAATTATCAATAATTTTAATTGTAGTACAATATTAACATTGAAAGCAGTTTAAAACGATTAGTTAGCTAGCTCAGATTTACTGACCTGGCCCTCGTACATTGACATCTATGACATCAATGTCCTGCTCTGCTTGAGGAGGTGTGAGAGCTAAAGATGGGGTCAATCGAATGTCAGCAGCCACCAGGTGCTGCTGTGTCCACTGTCGGCTGTCAACCTGATCATCTCCTCCGGACAGAAGAGCCTGACCCTCACACTGAGCAAACAAACAGACAGTAATACCATATTTAAAAAAATGCCCCGAATAGGGTTACAAGCTGAAAAAAACATGTTTTAAAACTTAATTTATGCCACAATATGTATTTTTTTATAGTGTATTGCTTTTATTTACATTTCTTTTCCTTTATTTATAATACTTGATGGAGGTGCATTAGGGCAAGGAAACCCATCCAAAAAAAAAAATACAGCTCTTTCCTCAAGACGAAGTTCAGAGCTTTATCTTACCTTTGACTTCTTTGCTTGAGGTCCTTGATCATCTGACCACTGGTCATTCTGATTAGTGTCTACTAAACTCCCATCCACAATTTGCACAGTGAGATTTCTAGCAAACAAAATAAAACATATTTTAAACAGTAAAAGTTTCTAGCAAGTTCACTTAATTGAAAAAAAAGTTATCGATAACAACATAATGATGGATTTATTTATAGGGTACAGTAAACACCAGAGTTTAAAAATACGCATATTTATTAAACTAAAGCTTTCTTACACAAAATACCCAAGGGCGCAAGCAGCGCTCAAGTAATAACATTTGCAAAAATCAAAGATGAGCTTGCTCTTACAATTGCAGCCTGGGAAATATGAAATTTTGCAGTTTTTTTTTTTTTTTTTTTTGTGAAAAATCTGTACTGCCTATAAAAATGGTAAGACTTATGGTCGAAATTTATTAAACTCAGAAAAGCCTGTTTCGGCTTTTCTGAGTTTAATCGGGAGAACACCCTGCAGTTTCTCGCAGTATCGAGAGAATTGCTTCGATCGATACTTGCCATGAGAAACTTTTTCTACTGAATTTATCCATGGAAAGGGTAGCCATACTGTATAGCTACCTTTCTAGGGATATTTACAATAGAAAAAGTTCCTCAAGGCAAGTATCGATCAAAGCAAATCTCACGATACTCACTGTGAGAAACTGCAGGGTGTTCTCCCGATTATTAAACTCAGAAAAGCGAAAACTAGCTTTTCTGAGTTTAATAAATTTCACCCTTAATGCCAGAATTGGAAAAAGTTTTTTTTTTTCTTGCAGAAGGTAAAAGGGTGCCAGTACAATTCTGCATTTTTGATGGATCTAAATGAAATACAATAAATTTTGCTATTTGAGAAATTGTTTTGTGCAGAAGTAGATTACTGAATTTTCATAAATGTTTTGTGGAATTCTGGGTAGCAAAAACTTCCCTTTATGGTCAACTCTTTGTTATTACAAGGGGCAGTTAAAGCATAACATCTGTCTAGCATAACGTTTCCTCACAGTTCCCGATATTTTTTAGGAGTTTATTAACAAAGTCTAGCCGCACTCTCTACATCTGAAGCTTTATATAAAAAATGGCTTTTCATATTTTGTCTAAACATTCCATGTCTCTCTGAGCTAATGGAGAACACAGTATAATGGTACCACAAACTTACTTCATGCCAACGGCATCCTGTCCAACAGGCTCTCTACGCTTCTGGTTGCTTGTGTCTCGGTGGAGAAGGAATCCTTCCGGGAACCACAGGGTGCCATGCTTGCGCTTCTTTTTGGCCAGTACCACAACCAGTAATAGAACAATGATAATGATTGCTAATGTAATAGGCAATATGTACATCAGTACTGGGGTAGAAGATGGAGCACTTTCAACTAATTTTGAAAAGAAAAAAACAGGAGTATAGGTGAGAACATGTAGTTTTACTAAAAAACAGCTAAAGAACCACAGAATAACATCTATGATATTGGTAAACCACACCCATCCCTACAAAATCAATAAGTTATATATGTCTCCACAATATGGTGTGGAGGGATTCAGTACCACCTTTATATAAATAAAATGTTGGAAAAAATGGCATAGTATCAGGTAAAAATATATTTTAATAAAATTTTGTATGTGGTTTTACTTACCCTCCACAGAGACCAGGGGGTAATTGAGTGTGCCCTGTATGGCATGAGCAGCCAGCAGGGCAGCAGCAGAGTCAGTTGTTTTAAAGCACTGATCTGAATCTAGAACACACTGCTGGTTGTCAATCTCTAACGAGACCTTTGAGCTGCAGAAGAAGACAAGGAGGAAACATAATTAAAATGATATCCCATGTGTTTTTAATGCAGATCTATAAGAATGACTGGTGAATGATAATCTAGGCCACAGTATTTGAAATGTACAAAATTTGCAAAAATTGATTGCTTTAATTTGTTCTTCTCTTTGCTGACTACAACCATCTTCATTCTTCCTGGGGCACTTAATGACTATGTATTACGTACAAACTGGCTTCAACCAGCCTATAGGAAAAACATATAATAGCAATACAAATAAGGAATTCAACTTCAAAGACAACATTTTAACAAGAACAAAGTGGGAACAAGTGCCATGCCAATACTCCCAAAGGGATGGCTGGCCAAATAGTTACACTGCTTCTATCAGGAGTCTTGGAGAGATTCCCTTCACTGAGCAATGGCATCTCTAACTGGAGTGAAGATGTCTATCTCTAACCTATGGAGACTACTACTCTACGACTACTAAATTGTTGAAAAGTATGTATATATACTTCTTCAGTTATTGCCGTGTTGTGATATCATGTCCTAAGCTGCAAGAACTAAAATTTTTCCAATCAGCCAAATGCTTAAACAGCTTGAAATGATGACCATTTGATACAGCAGTAATGGTGATGTCCATTTTGATTAAATGAACTTACCCAATTGGCTGTTCCTCAAGCTCTCGGACTATCCGTGATTTTAACAAAGATCTCCTGGAACGATACCCACTTGATTTTTCTCCATAATATGGATATACCATAGGACTTCCATCAGCATTTTTCTTGAGCCTTAAGTTGGTACGAAGGATACTGCCCAGGACTCGAAGGAAGTTTCTGGCATTTTTTAGCAGTTCTTCTGGGGGCATCAACACTACAATAACCAGGGTACCCTCTGCGAGATTCTCTGGTGTATCCATTGAACAGTCAAGCCCATCCCAGCCACATTCTCTTGTGTTGCAACTTTTATCACAGTGACCATTTGCATAGTGATCTTCACAATACTTATCATATCTGTAAATAATAGAAATATTAGAGAAGAGGCCAGAATACATTTTATTGTGTTCACAAACCATAATTTAACAGCATATTTTTTTAGATAACCTATTGGTCATCAGCAAAGTCTTAATGGATTATCCAATTTGGTACTGATGGAATTAAAGGGAAAAATGTATCACTATTAATTAAATTAAATCGTGATCAATGCCTTTATCCTTTTTGTTTCACACCCTTTGTTTAGTTTTATTAATTTTGTCAAGTCAATGTGTGTCCAATCCCTGCTGTACAAAGCAGTGTTTGCTGTATTATATTAAAAAAAATAACAATGATATGACTGGCACATGTTTTGCTGCTTTGCCTCTCCTGAGATATATCAGTAGACTCTGATACAAAATTGGCAACAAATGGTCTGAAATATATAGGGTTGAGTTTTCAACATTGTTTTGTCCTTGTTAAAAAGACAGTATACACAAAAAAAAACTGACTTAAAGGCTTAATAATATATATTTTACTGTTTAGATCACTGAGAGGTTCATCTCAATTACAGGAGGTTAATGATAATGATAGAGATAATGATATTATACATAGAGTGTAAGATCTATTTTCAATGCTTCCATGTGAATTTATTTCTATGGTCACACTTAATGTCCTTCATGTTTAAGGAGACAACAGGAAAGATCTGCATTGTAAGAAGTAAAATCTAGATGTGTAATTGTTTATCAGCAGATGTAAATGTCAACTCAGTAATCTATGACACTTAACTCTTGAAACATAGTAAAAAGACAAAAATAAAAAGACAAAAAAGAGTCTACAGTGGTTCTTACTTGCAGGTTGGTTCTTTTTCTTGACACTCAAAGTTGTCAAAGAGGCACTCTGGTGTGTTACACAGCTCATCACATCTGCCATTGAAATATTCCCAACATTTCAGTGAGGAGGAGCAATTAGCCCATGGGTCTTCAAATGTCAAAGAGCAATCTCCACCATCCCAAAGACACTCGTGTGTGTTACATTCCTGATCACAATACCCATCTGTTGCCTTCTCAGCACACTGTGGGATAACACATCCCAGATGTTTGAAAATCTGGGGAACAGGAATTTCACAATGCATTCCAACAAATTCTTTTGGACAATCACACTTATAATAAGGTGGCTGATCCTTTCTCTGGCAAATTCCATTTTTACAAGGGCTGCTGGCACAGCCTTTTGTAGGTTGGCATGCATACCCAGCTGGTAACGGAGGGCAGTAGCATCTATATCCAGAAGAAGTATGAATACAATGTTCTCCAGGTTTGCACTTATATGGTCCACAGGTGCTGTTACTATGCTGGCATTTAGAACCAGAAAATCCCTATGATGCAAGGTAAAAAAGAAACAATTAAACATTAAATACGATTATAACAAAGATTTTTAAATCAGATACTCTTGGCATATCAACAAAATAGTTTATTGTTGCATTAAATCAACAATTTGACCCCATATCACTAAGCTATACCATGTAGGACACATTTAAAGCAGCCCTAACTTTTCTTATAATCATTTTTTTCTTCTGCTAAAAAAAAGAGACCTTCCATCACAATTTAGCATCATTGAAATATTATGAAAATGTAATCCAGTGGATACACTTTTACAAGTGGCAGAATGTAGCACAAAGTAATGGTAGTGCAGTAAGTAACTGTTCCAGGAAAATCAATCAGGATCTCAAATAAGCTCCGTCCAAACTTGCAATATAAGTATAAAAATAAAAAAGAGAGATTCGCCAATAGCAGGTGATGGTAGTAAAAACTGCCTATTTATTGCACATTACATGTTTCAGGTTGAAAACCCTTTATCAAATGTGATATCACATTGTGCAATAAATAGGTAGTTTTTTTCCTACCATCACCTGCTATCAGCTAATCTCTCTTTATTTAATATTTTTTATATGTAAGTGGCAGAATGTATCTCTTGTCACTTTAACATTTGAAAATGATGTAACTTTTTTTTTTTTTAATTATTTTTCTATAATATATATCCCTTACATAAATATTTCAGTAGATTGAAAGACTTCTGCACAATATAATAAAACCAATCTTTCCAATTTTCTTTGAATCACTAAAAGTTCTTTTTGATTTTGAAATAATAAATCCCTGAAATCAAAAACTATTTTCCCAAGCAAGAGTCAATAAACTGAATAGAAAATAAACATATTTTGCACTATGAAATATAAGTGAGTGAACAGGAAATAAACATGATTATTTACTCACCGGGGGACACTGGCAAGTGAATCCTTCAGGCATATTGATGGCAACTGCACAGGTTCCACCATTTTGGCAAGGTCTACTTGGGCACAAATCTAATATGTTCTCACAGTGTCGACCTGTGATAAAGCAAATTAAACTATTCATTTTGAAAGGTCTTACCATTCTTTGATATATTTCTAAAGCCTTTAGGGTATGTCTGTTTATTCCTATTAACCAATCATTAAATGAAGATTTAAAAAAGTTATTGAAGCAAATGAAATGTATTGTAAAAAGATACCAGTTATTTTATACTGTATCCTGTTTCCCCATCATTTTAAATTGTTAACAACAATGAAGTAAAGGTAAAATACATTTTATTTTAATCTTATAAACATACAGATAAACATGTGGGCATAGGTTATTCCATGCAGAGAGTCTTAAAATTCTTCCTAATATTTGTATTTATTAATGTATGTATAAACTGCCGTATTATAGCCAGAAACTTATATAATACCCAGAGGGAGCAATGAATCAGTACCCCCAGGAGTAGCTTGACATAACTTAGGGCACACAAATTAGTCAGCGTTACATTTGCAAACTGACATTAAACCTCACCAGCCTATTTTACCTATGGCTTCCTCCGGTTGTGCCTATGTATGCTGTGTACTGGCATATAGTCTATACAAATGCAGTAAGTGGATGTCAGTAAAAGGAAAATAAATACATTTAAAAGGGTCACAGGGACCCAGGGAACAGAGCATGAGACCATGAACCTGTGCCCCAGGATTTTAGGCTTTTCATTGCCCACGGCCTCCTGTGATCAAGCAATACCATGCCAACTTAGTAACTTTGAAGACATTGATGTTATTTTGTTTTAAAAGATTCTAGTTTTCACAGCCAATAAATTACCTATACAATATTTTCTTAAAATCACTAGCTATTTGATTTACAACATGCTTATGCTCTCTTATGTAAAAGAATATATTTATATAGATCTCCCGAAAGCATTCTAAGAGACAATACTGTATAAAATTCTGCAGCTAAAAAGATGTATGGTTTACCTGTGAATCCAATCTTGCACTTGCAAAAGTAGTTGTTAGCCTGCTGAATGCAGTCCAGGCTGCCCTTTTCACTGCAAGGATTCGACTGGCATTCATTTACATCTCCTTCACATCTCTCTCCTGCAAACCCAGGGAGACATTCACAACGGTAGCCTCCAATTCTATCTATGCATCTTCCACCATTAAAACATTTTGGCCCATTTGAGCTTGGAGCACAGTCATCTATATTTTCCTCGCAAAGTGGTCCTGGTTAAAAGAACAAGATGAGCTTTTTTATAACTTCATGCACTGCTCCAGCCATGTTTTAAAGTGATATTATCATTATGATATTGTTGATATCGTTACATTAAAGGGGCACTATAGTGCTGATATAACTGCACACATACATATAAAACTCCTTTATACTGAGCCAATTGCTGACACAAATAGTTAAAAAAACATTAACTATTTAACAGGGAAGAAATAATACTTGCCGTTTGTTTCACTGTTTAGTTCTAAAGAGAGCTGACATTTTCCTCCCCCCGTTCCCCCTCTTTCTCTTCTGCAAGTTAAGCAACACGAGAAGAAAAAAGCTGCCTGTTTTTGGTTAAGCAGTGTGCTGACCTCTTTGCCTCATACTAGTAAGTATGTCTGGGGGAGGGTACCTTTTCATGGAAAACTGGCCAGTACACATCACACACATTTCCTGGTGCAGGAGTTTATCAGTGCTGCCTAATTAGTCATTCTGCGTTACATGAAACAACTACTGGGGAGAAAAAATTTCTCCCTAAGGTATAGTACTGCATATGTAAACATATAATCTGACGATAGTTCCCCTTTAAGGAAGTTGTTGCTGGTCTTATGGTAATTTTGAGATTAAATCTTGCATTGTTCTCGCAAGATTTCTTTTGAGATTTGGGATTGAGTTTTTGATCCCGATTTTTCAAAATTTCCAAGGTAGCCATGCTACTAATGTAAAGTATGGCAACCTTTCCATTAAAAATTTTTTTGAAAAATCAAGATTGAAAAGGTGGATATCAAGAAATCTCATGAGAACAATGCAAGATTTCTCCCGGTAAACTCGAAAAGACCCAGAGCAGTCTTTAGAAGTGTAATAAATTTCACTCAGGGGGGTTATTCACTAAGGTGCGAATTCGACTGTCGAATTCGCAAACAGCGTATTCCCAAAGAAAATCCGCTACAATTTCCCTATTGTAAAGTCGTGACAATTTTTTAATGTTAAGATTGCGACAAGTTTCCCATAATAAAGTTGCGACTGTGACAATATTCTCATTATAAAGATGTGACTGCAACAGTAGCAGCCTATTGCGACTGTCTTTATCTGGCAAAATTCGTACCTATATGCAACAATTTGGACTTTAGTAAATAATCCCCAGAGACTCATTGTAAATTCTGATGGGCAGGCAGCCATTTTATTAAGGTCTGTTACAACACTGAGCACTGTGTAACAGCTACAAGACCTTCTTAGATGATTTTTCAATGTTCTCCTTTTGTGATATTTCTAATTATGGACTTTCAGTATTTTCAAG
This sequence comes from Pipa parva, assembly GCA_019650415.1. Classification (NCBI taxonomy): domain Eukaryota; kingdom Metazoa; phylum Chordata; class Amphibia; order Anura; family Pipidae; genus Pipa; species Pipa parva. The sequence goes on from WMED01000837.1 coordinate 21,921, forward strand.
GACACAAATGCACAGTACATTCAGAAAATGACAATGTGTTAGATGGCACAGTGTATTATAAGGGTAATCTTTTCTATGCTGCATATCCACTTTACTGATCTAAAGCTGCCAAAATGTAATGTTTTATTTTCCAAACACAGTCCAATCAAAGGCATTCCAACCTGTAACATTTATGCCAGAAGTCTTCTGTAAATGGTCCTCTCCTTACATGCTGAATAATCTGAAGTGAATCACGTCTGTTCTTACTCTTTACTAACCTCTTGTTCCTGGAGGGCAGGAGCATCGAAACTGATTAATCAAGTTAATGCATGTTCCACCATTATGACAAGGTTCGAGCCGGCATTCATCTATGTCATGCTCACAATCCACTCCTTGGTAACCTGGCAGACACTGTTAAAATAAACATAAGAGGACAGTATGTCAAATTCTACTGAAGAAAGAACCCAAACTTCATTTTTTTACTATCCTTTCTCTACCAGGAATGGTCCAGAATGTAAGATGAACTGGCCACATTGTAGGTTCCATAAACTCCATTTTCTGACTGATTTTTAGATGCAATGACTAGTGAGGGAACATGGCAGTGCATTGGCTCAGTCGCTTGCAGTACTGGGTCCTGGGTACAATTTCACCCTGGAATTCAACTGCATGGAGTTTGTACGTCCTCTTGGTACCTGCGTGGTTGCCTTCAGTGTACTCTGGTTCTCTCTCATAACTGGAGCCTGGCTAAAATTAGCCCATGTCTTAGACTGTCTGTCTCTGTGTGACTGGGTAATTGATTGTAAGTTCCACAGGAGTAAGCCTAAAGTGAATACATCTGTAAAGCTCTGCAAAATATGTTGTCATGATAGAAATACACATACAATATAAGGTATTTTCTGTGTATTAGAAAGTTTACCTTGCACTCATATCCTCCATGACGATCCACACAGGTACCGCTATTTTGGCATGGACTGGATACACATTCATCAAGCTCCAGCTCACAGTAACTGCCGGTGTAGCCCTGTCTGCACTGACAAAGGTGACTGTTCCCAGTATTGATGCAGATCCCGGCATGCTGGCACAGATCTTGCACTTTTATACCTTAGATACAATACAATCATTTAAACATAACCTGCCCTGGACAAGCTCCAATCCTCACTTTTTATAATTAGAAGTTATACATAAAAAGTTAATGTCTAACTACACCAAAGAAAGCATAAAATGGGGAAACACATACACTGAAATAACTAATGGTCAAAAAAAGCTTACATTGAGGTAGATAACAGAGCAGATATAAGAAAAAAGTTCCCTGGAGACAAGTTTGTCCCTTGTTCAAATTTTGTCTTTTCAAGTATTTTATAACCATACATTCTTAGCTCCTAATCATCTTACTAGATTCAGGAGTACAGCTCTTTCCATGTTGGTGTTATAGTATAGTATTGCTGCAGTAAGAGTAAGCGACCATATAAATTGTATTATGAAATACCATGGCCTCCTGTATGAGATACTATTTCTTTTTTTCATGATGTTGTATATGATTCAACACAATTTTGGGACCAATCACATAAAGGAAAATTCTCCTCTCTATTATCAGCTGAAGTGCGCAGACTCAGGACAAGAGTTGTGGAGCCAAGGCTTTGATATTAAAAGAAGTTAAAGGACCAGTAACACCAAAAAAAAAAAAAAAATCCCATTTGGATTGGCATGCCAGTTATTTCAATGCATCACTTGTAAAAAATGTATCTGATAGCAGCTCACCTAGTACCATCGTTTTTTATGGAACTTTAGCTAAAACATATTCAGGATGTGCCCCAGAGAGCCCAAATTTTATAACTGTATAGTTATTAGACACAATTTACAACTTTTGGAAGATTTAATATATAGTAACTAAAAATATATTTGAGGCATTTTCATTTTTTGGGGTTTTCTGTCCTTTTAAAATAAAATGTTCAAGTAACGAAAATATGATCACAGGTACCCTGCTAAAAAGAAACCGTACCTCTTTGAGATGCTGCTACCTCACATGAGACATCAGGGATATCACAGTAAATACCAGTCCAACCTGTGGGACAAATGCACTTTGGCTCTGTTTTCACTTGCTTGCACAAGCCTTTGTTTTTACATGGGAAACCACTACATAGGTCAACCAAGTCCTACAGAAAAAACATAAAGACACTGATGTAATCCGGAATACAGTTGTCTCTGTAATAGGTAATGTACATTTAATTAGTTTCACTGAGCAGTATATGATACTCTATTTAGCCATGTATACTTTATTTATCTGATTCTCATTGGTAGAGCAATGCCAATGGGAAATAAAAAAATAGGCATTTAATGTTTTATAGAAATTAAACAGTATTCATTGATCAAATTGTCTTCTGTTGACCATCTGTTGTCTGTGCATGATGAGCTCACCTCACAGTTTTTGCCTCTGTAGCCAACAGGACATGTGCAGTGGTAAGTTCCCATTCCATCCACACAATTACCGCCATTAATGCATGGGTGGGATCCACATTCATTGATCTCAAACAAACAAAATGGACCTGTAAATCCCTGTGGACACTGGCATAAGAAGGAATTAATGCCATCCACACAAGTAGCACCATTAAAACAAGACCTGAAATGAACAATAGACTATATTAGTTCTCAGTGTTCAACACAAGTTGAAGGAAGAAAGCATATAATTTAATCTAATTTTAAAGATAAAATACTCCATAGAAAAAGGCTTTTTTTTTACTTTATGATCCTATAAAGAATCAATTATATATATATATATATATATATATATATATATATATATATATATATATATGTTGTTCTGCCTAGAAATCCATATTTATCTCCATATTTTTTGTATAAATTTGGCAGGTACCATACTGCTGCCCTAACAGGTTATATTAAAAAATATCAAACACAGTTGCAGAATGACAGCACTCTCCACTGGATAAATTATCATGGAAATGGCAAACGGCAGCATGGATTAAGTTGCAATAACTTCTTAAAAGTATCATTTAGGCTTAATAGTACAATTGATTTAGACAGATAAACTGAAAGGAGACCTAAAGTGAAAAAATAAAAAACAACAGTTAAAATACTTACCTTATACACAGCAAGTTGATTACAGTCACAGCATGAGCTGTGCTGTAATTAGCCGGCTCCCAATGCTTCCCCCGAAGCCTCCTGCACAGCGTGCTGGCTGACAGAGAAGCAAACACAGCTCCTTTTTCTCCTTCTCCGGCTTCATACATCATCATGCTCATTGCCGGAAGCATTCTCATTGGCCCCCACAATGAACGTGATGATGTTTAAGCCCTGAAACACCTGTGATGTAAAAGGGTGGGAGGAGCTGCGGCGCTGGCTGCCAGTCAGCCAGCGCTGTGAAAAAGAATTGGGGGAAGCATCGGGAGCCGGCTAATTACAGTACAGGTCATGCTGTGACTGTAATCAACCGGTTTTGTATAAGGTAAGAATTTTAACTGTTGTTTTTTATTTTTTCACTTTAGTTCTCCTTTAATTCTAAAACAATAGATTTTCTTTTCAACAATAAAACTTTCCCAAAACCTCTGAAAAACTAGTCATTTTTTTTAAGTGAACAGATATTAACTGGCTATTATTTAACTGTCTGTAACATCACATACAAAAAGAATACAAGAAAAGGCACAGCAAGAGATCAGACTAGTTGTAGGAAAATATCTGGCAGAATCATTCCTTACGTGTCTGTGCATTCATCAATATTATTTTCACAGTAGATTCCTTCAAACCCCGGGGGACATTTGCACGTGTAACTGTTGACGTAGTCTGTGCATGAACCACCATTTCTGCAAGGGTCACTTGCACATTCATCAATATCTTTTTGGCACTTGTCCCCATGGAAACCTGCCAGGCAGTTACAAGTTACAGAGTTGATTCCATCTACACAAGAAGCTCCATTCTGACATGGATCTGCAAAATAATATAATAATCTCAATCATTTTTATTTTGCTTGGGAAATGTAACAGTGAAAATCAAGTGTAATTGTGTCATTCAGATTTTCATGTTTCTTTAGAAATTCAGTGGGAAAAAAAAACCAGTTTCACTACATCACAAAACATTAAACTGGCTATGATTACACATTCAAATAAGTTATTATTATATAACATACACAAACAAAAAATAAAATTAAAATTCCCTGTATACATTTATATAAAGGGAATGCTAAACTAAAGTATGGCTACCTTTCTATTGAAAACTCCAATAAAAAAAATTTGATTGAAAAACTTGAGCGTTAATCTCGTGGGATAATCTCGAGATCTCGTGGGATAATCTCGAAAAGCCAAGATCGGTCTTTTCGACCTTAATAACCTTTGTCCATCATCTCAAGTTCAATCAAAAACAATAGCAGTGTGTGGGAATTTTGATTTAAAAATTTTTGAGCACTGGAAACAAATAACAAGAATATCAAGTCTAATGAATCATTCCACTTTCTGGTTTTACCAGTCATTTAAATGACACCACCTTAAAGGACCAGTAACACCTGAAGCAAAAAACAGCTGTTAGAATTAGCATGGCAGCTATTCCTTTGCAGTACAAAAATGTTCAATTCTACTACACCATTTTCTTTTTGAAACAGAAAATGCTGAGAAAAAAAAAAAAAGACAAAACAATATTCCAGCATTAATAACCTTTGAAAGTACCATACCCCAGAAAATGCAGAATTCTTATTTAACCAGAGAAAAGCTGTACCTCCTATTAATTTTCAGACATATGTCATGTTCATTAAAGGTGAAATAAATCTTTGCGATACTTGACGTGACAAATTTTTTTTAATAATATATATCCATGGAAAGGGTAGCCATACAGTATAGCTAACTTTCTATGTATATATCCAATAAAAAAGTTTCTCACGACAAGTATTGTACAAGTCAAATCTTGCGATACTTACCGGTAGAAACTTCAAAGCGTTCTCCCGAGTTATTATATTCGGAAAAGCGCAAACGGCTTTTCCGACTTTAATAAATTTCGCAAGTTGGTAAAAAATGATTCTGGTGTAAAGGTTACATTTTCTCTTAAATACATTCAGAAGAAAAGCACATTTATTCACAAAGAACTGCAATTTAATGTGTGGTTAGCTTTTATCAGTCAAGCTGAATATCCTTCCTAACAGGAACTGTGTTTAGATTCATTTGAGGAACTTTCATGTTTTCTACTTTTTTTCTTCCTCTTGTGGGGAGGAAAGGATTATTATAAGAAATAGAAAATGATACTTGGACCTGCATACTTTTCAACAGGCTCAGGGGGTTATCCACTAAAGTCCAAATTGATGCATATAGGGGCGAATTCGCCAGATAAAGACAGTCGCAATAGGCTGCTACTGTTGCAGTCGCGTCTTTATAATGAGAATATTGTCGCAGTCGCCTCTTTGACATGGGAAAATTTCGCAATCTTAACTTTAGCAAATTGTCGCGACTTTACAATGGGGAAATTGTAGCGGATTCGCCATGGGAATCGACAGTTTGAGAATTCAACAGTCGAATTCACACCTTAGTGAATAACCCCTATGAGTTTTAGTACAGAGCATCTTCTATGGTATTCTAACAGAAAATGTGATAAAAACAGCACAGCAAGAGAAACTACTGCATTAGCTGGAATCAGAAGGGACATCTCCCTTCTGAACATGCAGTTTAATAACCTTTGGTCCTTTTAGACCTATCCCTATCACACTCATCTCATATATGCACTCAGCAATTAAACAATTCCATCATAATGAAAACCAAATTTGAGGTAAAATTATAGCACTGGTAATTTGCACTAATAATAAATTGGTTGGTATTTCTTCCACATTCCTGTGGAAATGCAGACCACGATGCATTTCTTCCTCCATGGATTTGATCTCTATCATAGGAAAAGCACAAATAAAAGCACATTTAAACTGGGATATTCATCAACAGGGGAAACTTTACAGAGGTCTAGTCACCTATAGCAACCAATCCGAAGTTGTCTTTCATCATTCTTTCTTCTTTATATCAAAGAATGCTGACTGTTTGCTATGAGTTATTAGAACTCTTTAAACAGTTGCCCCGTTGATGAATTCCCCTGATATCTCCAGATATTGCAAATGCCAACATTCCACCTATCCTAAAACCATCAATTAGCAGCATTACAATATACTTACTAGAAAGACAGTCATCAATGTTGTTTTCACAGTTTTCTCCATTGAAGCCTTCAAGGCAATGACAGATGTATCCACCTTTACTATTTTGGCAGAGACCATAATTCTTACATGGGTTGGTCAAGCATTCATCAACATCAAAAGCACATTTTTCCCCTGGAATGAAAAACATCAATCAAAACAATGAAATATGAAATGAGTGAATTAAACCCACTATTAGTTCCTTACTCTGTACATTAAAGGGAGAATAAAAGCTAAGTTAGATTAGCCAAACAGAATAGTCTAATTGCCGACACAAGCAGAATCTTAACTTACCTAGCTTCAAATATCAACATTTACATTTTATACATAATATTATTATATTATCTATTTAGATTGTAAGCTCTACAGGGCAGGGACCTAAAACCTCTTGTGAGTGTTAAAGTGATGTATCCTTGTGATATTATACTTGTACTTTGTAATGTACTTTTCCAATGTCTGGATTATATTTCTATTGCTGAATTGAACAGCTCTGTGTAAATTTGTGGCGCTTTACAAATAAAATTATACATACATACATACATACATACATACATACATATAGGGCAGGGGTAGGCACTCTTCTCCGAGGAGGGAGCCATTTCTCTCCCTCCTCCACCTCTGCCAATTGATCAGGAGCCACACAGGGGGAGGAGCTTGTGGGGTCCCGATCACATGACCTTTCACGTCTCATCACAAGAGACGTCAAAGGCCAGGGGCAGGTGGGAGGGCAGCTCAGTCGGAGCCGCACGCAAAAAAGCCAACTGTGGCTCGCGAGCCGCGGTTTGCCGACCGCTGATATAGGGTAAGCATTACATTGGATTCATTTTTGATTTTAGTCCATTTCCCCTACCCGTGTCTCTGGAAAACTACAGCAAAAAAATGCTAACTAGTCAAGTTTCAACTGTCAAATAAATCAACCATTACAAGATGAAATGTATTATAATCCCTGTGGCGCAATGCTACAGTGGTTAAAGGGATAACCTGCCTATTTTTATTTTATTATTCAAGAGTTGTAACTCTGGGGGTTATTCACTAAAGTCTGAATTGTTGCGTATCGGTGCGAGTTCGCCAGATAAATACAGTCGCAATAAGCTGCTATTGTCGCAGTTGCGTATTTATAATGAGAATATTGTTGCAGTTGCAACTTTGTTAAGGGAAAAATTGTCACAATCTTAACATTAAAAAATTGTCGCGACTTTATAATGGGGAAATTGTAGCAGATTTGCTATGGGAGTTGAATTCGCACCTTAGTGAATAACCCCCATCTGTCTTCAATAAAAATAATATACATCCAAATTTTCAATAAAAATAACACTGCTAAGAGCAACCCTTAGACTATTTGTAAATATGTATTGCAAAAAATGTATTAATATAATTCCAACATTACAAGCGGAAGACTTGTAAAATATACCTATTATAGGTCTTTTTATTACAGCCTTGCACACAGCATATTTTAAATGTCTCCCTCTATAAATAGATTTGTTGGCATGTATAGTATTAAATCCAGAGATATTCTGCAGGATTTAAAAAATGGTTTCTAGTTAAAGAAACTGACTGCTCAGTCAATATTATAGTTAGGGTTGCCACCTTATCGTTTTAAAAAGCAAACACATATGTAATGCACATTCTGCAGTGCTGAGTCAAAAATTAGTTTAAATGCAACTGCTTAAAATGTTTACACCACTAGCATGCTACTAAATAGCAGAATGTGCATTTTTATATGTCTAGATTAAAAGGGATGACATGGTAACCCTGTTAGGTGTTCCATTTTTAGGGTGCACTGCCCGCTCATTTCTAATCATCAGCGACATCACCAGTGCACAACCCACTCCCCCAATCACCTGTAAGTCAGTTATGTGAGGCCTGACACTAGCAATCAGATAGGGTGCTGGGTTAGACTGAGGTGGTTATTGGATAAAGTGATAATTCAACTGTTGAATTCTCAAAATACTGATTCCCATAGCAAATCCGCGACAATTTTAAAGTTGCAACAGGGATAATATTCCCATAGTAAAATCGCAACTGTGACAATATTCCCATAATAAAGTTGCGACAGTAGCAGTCTATTACAACGGTCTTTAGCTGGTGAATTCACACCTTTACGCAACAATGTGGACTTTAGCAAATAACCCCGAAATAAGACAACATCCAAAAAACAAAGTTAGAGATACTTACCCCCCCCCCCTCCCCCACACCCAGAGTGCATAAAACTGTATTAGAATCTCAAGTTATAATAGAACTACTTATTTTTATGCAAGTCAATGTTTATTCCATGTAATCAACACAATTTGTATTTTTGTAACAAATATGTTAAATTACATTACATTGTAAAATATCTACTAAAATTGGTAAAAGTATTGCCTGACTCACAAAATGTATATATCCAATACTATCAAACCAATCAAAATTTCAAATAATAGCAAATAACCCCGAGACTGCTCCCACTGCACACAAACAGATGTACATAATTGAGTTGTTGGTTTACCTTGCCAGCCATTGGCACACAAACAGGTAAAGCTTTTAAAATCTTCAGATTCCTGACAAATTCCATCATTTTGGCATGGTTCAGGGTTACATGGGGTAAGGATGTGCTCACAGTTTGTACCTAGATATGAAAAAGAAACTTCTCTTTATATAACAAAATGACAAAGCAATATTATATGCTTTACATAAAAAAGAACACTGATAAAACTGAAAACTCGTTCACAGCTTTTCATTTGTACAGACTAATGTGAATTGGCTTACTTCATCTGAAGAGTCTGCGCACGCTCTGTATACACAGCAGAGCGCATGCGCATTTGATATCTCTCATCGGCGCACTGACGTCATAGATGTGGGACATCCCTGGTAGACGCGCATGCGCCGTGGTCCTCATAGCGCATTGGATACATAGACATACATCGCGTCATTTAGATGTGCCCTCTTAGTGCTTATACATGGTACGGGCATTATAGAGATGGCGACCGCATAAGGTATTTTGACTAACTTTTATTATATTAAAATTATGACTAACTCCTTCCTTTAACTGAAGGGCTGTACCGGTCTGGGTAATGAAACTTAGTGACACTCCCA
>WMED01000838.1:12417-27318 GCA_019650415.1 Pipa parva
GAGAACTCAAAAAAGACAACAAGGCACTTTTAAGGAAGGATGATATTCACCTGAATAACATTGGCCTAGATATTCTAAACAGGCATTTCCAGGATGGTATTGAACAAGCATAGTCAGTGCTGGGGTGATCTTCATCATACAGATCTTCGGTGGCGGAAAATGTTATAGCACTAGTTTACAGCTTTGGTCATTACTATGGACAATCGGAGACTCGTGTTTATAATACGGGTTTTGTTCATCGTGCTGGTTGCTTTGATGGAACTGCTGGCATAAATGTTATATGGTTATGTATATGGTTATGCATTAATAAAGCTGTGGCCAGTTGTTTCTATCAAAATTCAGTGTGTGTGTGTCCATTATTCATTAAAAGTATTTTAAGGTGGGTAGATTAATCCCTGGTCTGGCCTTTAGCTGCCAGGTTTTGCTTGTATAAAATACCATATATGCATTATTATGTATATTTACAGGAAGTGATGCTCAATGTATAATTGTATGATAAACAGGAATTAATTCTAAACACTCTGGACCTCTGCACCCAAATACACTTATAACAAATTAAAAATTAGTATAACTACATATCTCTCAATAAATGAAATTGGAGGTTGTTCAAGGAAAAACAAATCTATAAATAAAATGTTATTGTTGAATAGTTTGTTTTTTTGCTCGTAGATTATCTATTAGTCTAAAAAAGTAACAAATGTTTGAGTGGATATAATCAGTTCTACAGTTTCAACCATTCTAATTTATTTATTTTCATAAAAAACATGATGTGGAACAAGTGTGCACTTCTGAATAATGATTTCTCTGATTATCTGACTCTCTTTATACTTTTACAGTGTTCAGAGCTTATTTATAGATAAACTAGCTTGTTTAAAGTGTAAGTAAAGTTATGGACAAAACTATACATGTATTTTACATTTATAAAAGCATAAACCTAAACTTAAACATTAAAATATAAAAACAATTTTGGGATCTGTTCTCACCCCTTAATCAAACACCTCTGCTCTCTCTCCCATTCTGTGTACAGACTCTTCCTTAGCAGTGCTGATAAGCACCACCCCTGAGTGAGGTCACAAACTATACAGGATCTCTCCTTCCCCTCTCCTCTCTGAAAAGACTGTTTATAGCCCTGAGCATGAGCTTATTCTACAGATAAGAGCTGTGGGACAGGTCTCATCTACGCATACTGGACAGCCTGTACTTGTCAAAAAGTCAGTTAGAGGAGGGAGCGTGTCATTAACTCTATACTGCCCATAGCAGGAAACCTTCAATGAAGCAATTCAGCTGCAGAGGGATATTGAGTTCTGCTGAGTTAAGAGGCGAGTCAGGAATTTCTTAATTTATTTATTTCTTGACAGGAGGTAAATAGAGCTTTATTTATATACATAGTTTACTTATACTTTAATCATATAACCTATTAATAAATTAATATTTTCCTTAAGCAATTTTATTTTTATTTTCAAAAATTTGACCAGCCAGACCATATTCAATCCAAGGCTATTCATAAATGCACTAATGTGTGTAACAATGATTATTCAATACAGGCATTGTTACATTGCTTAACATCATTAATATACAGAAATATTATGAAGCAACTCTTGATTAATGTTTATTTATTGTTAAAAGGGAACTGGAGTATGCATTTCATTAAAGCATGTCCAGAGAAATGATTTTTGTAACGTACATTACTTAAAATAGCATAAACAATACCAATAGTATATATTCTTACAGCACTGCTGTTAAAAGGAGCGCTATAGTCAGATTACATATTTACATATGCAGTAATATACCATAATGAGAAGCGTTTCTCTCCAGTAGTTGTTTCATGTGAAGCAGGATGATTGATTTAGCAGCATTCCAAAACTCCTGCACCAGGAAATGTGTGTGACATGTATTGGCCAGTTTTTCATGAAAAGGTACCCTCCCCTGGACATTTTTGAGTAATGTGTAATATAACACTTGCGCACAAGTTAGCTTATCCTCTGCTGTAATAACCTGCATTCCAAATGTAAACAAACTTAATTTATGAGGCCAAAAGGTCAGCACACTGCTTAACCAATAGTAGTTAGGCAGCTTTTTCTTCTTGTGTAGCCTAACTTTCAAAAGAGAAAGGGGAGGGGGAGCGGGGAGGATAAAAAACCAGTAAAACAAACAGCTAGTATTATTTCTTCCCTAAACATTTTGTTTTACTATTTGTGTCAGCAATTGTCTTAGTATAAAGGAGTATTTTTATGTATGTGTGCAGTTATATTGGCACTATAGTGCTCCTTTAAGGCCAATGCTGGATTCTATTTTTCAAACCTAGCTAATGTCTATGGCAGTTTGATGGACATAACCAAAAACAAAATGGCGCTGCTACAACAACTGCTTGTTTTAAAGGTTCTCTATGCAGCCTCCTTAGTCTGAAGTTACAAACGTCATGCATTATTTCAAGACATATTTTTGGCTAAATAAATACTAAAATTACCTTCCCCTGTATCGAGACCATTATATAACTTGTTATAAATAGACTCTGAGGGAGGAATTCACCATTCAGTGAAGTGAACTCTGAATCCTTCGGCTCACTTCGCAAATAGTATTATGCGCTCGCTGATGTCCTGCACGTGGACATCAGCGAGCGCATTAAAGGGATTCCAGTCTCGCCAAGGCAACTTTTGCTCTCGCCAAGACTGGAATCCCTTTAATGCGCTCGCTGATGTCCACGTACAGGACATCAGCGAGCGCATAACACCATTTGCGAAATGAGCCAAAGGATTCAGAGCTCACTTCGCTGAATGGTGAATTCCCCTCTAAGAGTGAATGCTAGTCTGTTTGATCAAAAAAGTCTGCACTCAGCCCTGTCAATATGCAACAACACTAATCAGGACTTTAACCTAAAAGAAAGCAAATTAACAGCTGCTTGGTTGGAATATCAGGCATCTCAAACCAGATGATAAATGATGCTTTGTTGCTGGCCTTTAAAAGGAAGGTATCGCATAGCTTTTAAAAAGTAAAGAACTGTTGCTATTGCTAAAAAAAAATAGAATAGAAAAAGGTTTCTTGTATCACTGAAAGGTTATCATAGCTGCTGAAGGAATCAGGTTTAAACAAATCAGTTTAACAAAACAACAGACGCTTCATTTTTCATTAAAGAAGAAGGTCTATTTTAATACGTCATATTTAAGGAAAAAAGTATTCTTAAAGCAAATATTTAACTTCTAAAGAAACCTCTGATGTAAGAGGAAATAGCCTGACCTTTGAACCAGTCTGTCTCTTCTTCAGCTGCATCTTATCGACTGCTTAGGACGATGAGAATTGTTAGTTCATCATCAACTAGAAGGCCTGTGGCTGGATAGGCTTACTAATACATATTACAACATCATTAGATGTTTGCCCTTTAGACAGCCATAAGAGTTTCAGTCCACCAACTGACAGCTGTGCGCCAAAATACATTCACACATAAATCAGTGTTGATACTATTTGTATATTTATTATGCCTGACAACAAGCGAATTACAAGCAAAACAGAACAGTAATTACCCATGCCGTCAACATGTTTATATACAAGAAGAAATCAGCACGGAGGTAGCGTAATGTACTGTACTTTTAACTTTAGTACATTCTAAACTTTCAGTGCAAAGATGTGCTTAGTACTCTATTTACCTATTAACTAAAAATATTTCAAGTCTCAGCTTTTCCAAACATTATAACGAGCATCATCACATTTCAACATATAATATAACTCTGGCTTGTAGGAATTCAATGTAGTCTAGACATTCTATTTTGGTTGATATTTTTTAAATATAATCTGGTATGTTCCACTTTACCTTTAAATACACTCTTTAATAGTTTGTTGTACTTAGAAGCAGCATATCAATAGTTATATGGCAGATGGCATTGAGTGGAAATCAAATGTTGCCGACTTGGGTTATTTTTTTTTAGGTCTATCAATGTGTTCTTAAAGAGTAAAGACGTTACAATAAAAATAATCTAAGCCTACTGCAGGGAAGAAGGGCCATCAACTTTATGTCACAAGGAAAAGTCTTAGTGAAACAAGTGTCACAGGGAAATTATCCTTCATTGTGGGCTGAATACATATCAGCATTAAGCTTATTGTGCAATAAATCAATTATTATATAAATTTATGATCAGATCAACTTATACAGGGTACTAGTTAGAAAAAAAGGCATTGTTTTCCATTTTATATTAAAAATAAATAAAATATAATTAAAATCAAAAAAACATTACCAGGATTGAAATAGATAAAGGGGGTTATTCACTAAGGTACAATTTCCATCTTGTAAAATCGCAACAATTTTTTATAGTTAAGATTGAGACAATTTTCCCATAATAAACTCGTGACTGCAACAATATTTTCATTATAAAGATGCGACTGCGACAGTAGCAGCCTATTGCGACTGTCTTTATCTGGCGAATTCACACCTATACGCAACAATTCGGACTTTAGTGAATAACCCCCAAAATGTTAGAGCATTACTGGCGCACTTCAATACGGACTTCCACCTTCCCCATAGAACATCATGGTTTTAGAGAAAAAAAAATTCTGTAAAGACTTAATTTACAGATAAACTTACCCCTTAACATTCACATCTAGGCAACACTGTTAAAACAACTGGGATAAAAATAAACTGCTATTGCAAATACAATAAAAAGCTATATCTGTGCACCCAGAACTTATTTTGAAATGGCTGTAACAATGTTAAATGCACCACTTTGCGTAAGAAGTTTATGGATCTATAAGCAAACAGGAAATGTTCAACCCAACAGTCACTGCTATTATTGTTAAAGCATGAAACATAACAAATGATAAAATGGTTTTATAATTCCTTTTTTGGACAGGAAAAAAGCAGACGAAACAGGGAAATGTGCTTTTCCTGGGCATTAAATCACACAAGTTTTGTTTTAACAAATTAGGCTGTTATTTGCATCTCAACATACTTGGCATAACTTCTAAGGCTCATGGAGTACTGATAATTATGTATAAAAAAAAAGTTAAAAGAAAAAGAAAAATCAATACTGTAATTTCTTAGGCAGTTGGCTCGATCCTTGTATTTTTTTTGCATCTAAAATTAACAATATCTTTTGAAAGAAGTGCACATCATTCAAGACAAGTTAATGTACTGGATATTGATGAGGAAAAAGTATTTGGACACACATTTTAGACAAACATACACACGAGATCCCAGAGAACAATCCTTGTAGGTCATTTTTTTATTGCTAAAATAACAAGACAATGACTAATCAACAAAAAAAGTCTACATAGTTTTTCTTGTTTAGTAAAATGAAGGCACTGCCAAGGATGAGACAAGCAGGAAGAGACAGGAAGAATAGAAAATCAGTTTCAACCATTGTGGGTCAAACTGGAAGATAATTGTAATGTTTATGGTTATCCAACAGACAGATTTTGAGGTGTAACATGTACACTGATTGAGCCTTATATTAGATATGCCAAATCTGGTCCTCCATGTCGGTGACCCTAATGATCACAGATCCTGAATTCACCCATTGATGAAACATATCCTGAACCCTGCTATCCAAGTGTCCCTGATTACCCAGTTCCACAGGCCTCTACCTAATAGCTATCTTTGGGCAAAAACAACATTTGATGCACAGCCAACCAAGAGAAAGTGAGCAGTGTGGGCCATAGCCAATCAGAAGCTAGAAGGCATTGCACCAGTGTCATCACTTGGGAGAAGAGGTGACACTGTCCTGCTGTGTTCCCCCCTAGAAACTTGAGAGATATGCCTGAATATTTATAGAACAATTTCAGAACAAAACAGATGTGTCATAACTGTTATATAAACTACATGTTTCACTGAACTCTCTCGTTAGAGAGTAAACATCAACGCTTTTTTGTTTCAATTTCCATAAGAAACCACATTTCCTTGGAACAATCAACCTGCTGAAATACTTAATTGTGAAATCCTCCCATACTTCACAGTGTTATAAAATAAAATCTATTACTTGGTACTTCAGCTTCGCTGACTCCTGGGAACCAATATGGCTTTGTTTTAATATCTGTGACTTAGGCCACTGCAACAGATGTTGCCTATCTCCCTCTAGGGACTAAGTTTCACAATATGTGGAGCAAGAGCATAAAAAGTCTAAAACTTTCTAAACTTAAAATAAAAAAATTAACATCTGTTAAATTTTTTTTTCTTTGTACGAGATCATGTTTCTCCTTAGTTTTTAATGAGTCTGTTGATTTAAAACATTGACGATATTCTCAGCACATCAGAATGATGCATTTCCATGAGTTTACCTTCTGGTGACCTATAGTTAAACCATGTGGTTGTACAATCTGACACTAGCAATGAAATCGTGATGAAATAACCTCCACAAGAAAAGGAGTCATGATGAAATAACCTTCAAAAGAAATGGAATCATGATGGTATCCAGCTGTCTACTTTGGTATGAGCCGAGTAACATTCTAACCATGTGAAAGAACACTGACCACTTAGTGGTTCATGGGTGTATTTAAGAAAGCTGCAGTAATCACAAAGTATGCCAAAATACTTTTTATAGATTATTATAGGAACTGCCAGAATTAAGACAAATACCCCAATGAACAATTTAATTAAATTATTGAACTACACAAATCAACATCTTCTAAAATACCAACACAAGTGATCTGTAAGAACCAACCTTTAAGTCTATACTTCTATATGAAGTAAAAGAACGTTTAAAGTACACTATATTATCTACCAATGTTCAAGGCAAGGATATTATTTTTTTTTAAGGAACACTGATCTTACATTATTGTCAGTGTTTACAACTCAGGCATATGGTCAAGAACATGTCAAGATTTACTCAAATTCTTAAAGGAACAGTCCTGGCAAAAAAAATAAACAAACAAAAACTATATTTATTTATGTTTATTAAATTCAATTTACTAGCCATTAAAAAAAAAAATTCGTACCTGTAAAGAAGTGCTGTACAGTTCCATGTTGCAGACTCCATCTTCAGCCTCTACGGTGTCCCGATTCACCTGATCCTTCTAAGATGTGCAGCCCTCTCCAGCCACACGATAATGAAGCCCAGTATCGGCATTTCCTATGTCACATGGGAGAGCGTGCACGTCATCCAAGGAGGATGCTTTGATCATGTGCACTCTCCCATGTGATATAGGAAATGCCTATGCGGGGCCTCATTATCAGCGTGACTGGAGAGGGTTGCGTATCTTAGAAGGATCTGGTGAATCAGGACGCTGTAAAGTCACCAGCACAGACTGAAGATGGAGTCTGCAACATGGAAGAGCTGTAAAGCACTTCTTTACAGGTAAGAAATTTTTTTTCTAAATGGCTAATAAATTGCATTTGATAAAAGTTAGTAAATAAATTTTTTTTTTGCCCAGACTGTTCCTTTAAGAAACCAGCATGTTCTCTGAGTAAGGCTTATGTAAATGGCTCTACTTACTCCCTTCCACATTCCTGTCCAGTTCCATTTTAATTTCACCCAAATAGTCTCCTATATCCTTTCCATAACAACCTTTGGCCTTGCATCATATTCTCCCAAGTGTGAAACAAACTGCATCATCAAGCCCCACCCTGTCAATAGTATAGTGATACTGTAATCTCTCTATTACACAATCCTGTAAGCCCAGCCTTAACATATCCATTATTATGGAAAATCTATAATTAAAAATTATCTCATACATATTTGATGGGGTTGACCCTATTGTTTGTGCTTGTTACAGTTTATTGAATAAAATAATCTTACATAGCCAATGCTCTTGATCCTATCAGTATTTCCATTAGTTGCACCTGAAGATTCTTTTTTTGAAGCATAGTTATTTGATGACTAAAAATGGTAAGTATTTAACCCCCACTTTAGAATCACCATAGACCAACAAGCATTTAGTTCCCCTTTAAAAAAAAAAACAAAAAAACAAAAACACACATTTACTCTTATCTTAGTATTTGCATCACTTCCAAAATCACATAAAATAATACTTATTCAAGCAGACTATGGATTGCTATTGCCAGTGTTGGACTGGCCTGCTTGGGTTGGGACACAGGCAGTCCCTTCCAGCAGGCCCACCTGGCATGCCAGCTTGACAGTTCGAACAATCTCTTCCCTCACTGGCCTTGTGTGTGAGGTCATACATCACATGATATCAGCCGGTGAGGGGATGTCTCCTGGCTCAACCACAGTCCGACGCTGTTGGTGCATCATCTGAATACTCCTTAGCAAAATTAATTCTGACCCATTTATTCAAATCAGAAGCATTCTTCTCATGAAGATGTTAACAAAAAACCTAGCATGAATAATTAATGCCACCTAAATATGAGTTTCCAAAAGGGTGGAGGGAATGTGTGCTTTTAAACAAAGAATCATTTTTCTTTTTTAATTCCAGCTTCTACCAATTACATAGCTCTGCACAGATGTGCTAATTCACCTTTATTTTTTACAAGGCACTAAAGCATATTCCTTTTAGAGACAGAGCATACATCTTACCTGTAATCCATCTGTCAAGCAGTATGCTTTTGGGCATGTAGTGTTTGTCCTTCAGACTCGGATAATGTTGATATTAATTTGTACTCATAAATGGGTAGACTATAAGCATACTATTAAGGGTGTTCTGTTTCATGAAACTGACATTTTTTTGTGCAGATCTAGAGAACAAGCCGCACATTAATCATATTCTCAATCATCATGTTTTATACACAATAGACTATCAAAGCTATTTTTCATTGTAATTCCAAACACTGCATGGCAAAATTCACCATGGTAACCCCAAATCTTGGAATTCAAATAACGAACTTGTTTATTTTGTATGCACAGGCTGTTACAAACCTGAAAATATACATGTGAAAGGGGAAGTAAAAAATATTTTCTTCATAACTGATGCTGACATAATATAATAGTCAAATGGCACTGATCCTCGTCAATCAAAACATACCAAAAGACCAAATGAATAAAGGCCACATCCTGGATATGCCAGAAAATTAATTCCAAAGTGGACAAGGGCCTGCAGAGCCCTAGTGAGCACTGTGCTTGAGTATCAGACAAAGGCAGAAAACTGAACTTCTAAAAACTACACATTTAGTCACAAATAAAAATATAGTGCCCTTTATAGAATTAGAAACAGATTTTAGAAGATAATAAGCATCCCTCCAAGTTTCCCGGATTCAGTGAGGCATTTCCATTTCCGGGTTTTATCCTATGGCCCTGAGACTCCTCATACATATTCCTAGTCCCTGTCCAATAATGACACTTTTCCAGTCCATGCAATACCTGCTGGCTGGCCTTGTCATCAGCCAATCAGAGTAAAGTGGGTGGTGCAACAGTGACATCACAACACAAACAGCCAATATGAAAACAGTAGGTGGCCACCCACCTCCAGGGAGGGACAGTGCTGTCTTGCTTTTTCCCTCTAGAGAGTTGTGAGATATGTAATAAGTTTGTATTGGATGTGCACCAACATTTTTTTTTCTTTTACATAACAAACTAAAATAATGTCAGTCCCATTTTAATTAATTATGAATGTTACTTTCCTTTTATTACCAGTACATTCTTTTAAATTCATAACCCAGTCTTCCAGTATACAGGTACTTCAGTTTTAGGGGACACCCAACACAGCACCCTCAAAAGAAATGTGAGATCATTTATGGAGGAACAAAAACTCCCCAATGCCTTAAAAAATGAGCAGGTTGTTTGTGTTAAAGAACAGAAAAAGGGAACACTATACCTAACCAATAAAAAAAAAAAAAAAAAGATCTAATGAATTAATAAATAGCAGGACATGATCAATCTATTCAATAGCAGGAATCGACTTGCTAGTCCTACCATTGCAAGACTGTCCCTTCTGTCTAAACATATGTGAGCATATTTTGTTTTTTGCTATCTAGCTATCTATATACACACACACACACACACACACACACACACACACACACACACACACACATATACACACACAAGAATAGCAAAAGTGAAAACTGTAGGTTTGGTAATATGCACAAAAGGCTAAAAGCCCCCTTCCCTTTTAAGCACAACCCTTTCAAATACAGAAAAATAAAGTGACTTTAATGGTAATGCTTATCAGAAAATTTCTAGTCACTCTGGTTTATTAGAAATTATGTAATAATTGTAAATGTCATGATTTGAAAAGATCCAGAATAACTTGTAGAAAAGCATAAATAATGACTATAAAGATAGTCCAGTAATCTAGCGCAACTCCTCCCCCAAGGAAACTTTATTTGTACAGTCAGAACAGCAAATACACACTTCTTACCGATTACTAAAATCATTTATTTTACATATTTCACCGCACAATAACAAACTGCCCTTTCATACCAACACCAATTACATTTTCAAATATTACTACAGACTTTGCAAGACAAAAAAAAAAAAAAGAAGACCTAGATAAAGCTGGTAGGGTCTCTTTAAATGTAAACTATTTATATTTTTTGGCAGAGAAAAAAGAAATCTGTGTATAAATGCTTTCAATATTCATTCATCCATTTTTCAGGTAACTGCCAAGTGTGCATGTTTCAGGATCCCAGATGCTGCCTACTGCTTTAGGAAACATGCATATACAGGCATTTTAGCCAACAAAAAACATTAATCAGCCTGACAACACACATTATGTTTCTGTTTCAGCGTCTAATAATATTAAAAAAAAAAAATGAATACAGAATGTAGTTTCAAAACAACTTTTTACATTAATATTTCTGACAAATTATTATTTATTTATTTTTACTTTTCAAGCAAGTCGTTAATAGGAAGAGCTGAGAGTTTAAAGAAGAACAATAACAAATAGAATAAATATTCTACAAAAAAACTTTATGCTCCTGGCAGAGCTGAACCAAGACAGGTCAATTTAACAGGTCATCTTTGGAAACTGTAATCGTTGTATAAATCCAAGCTGCATTATTATATAATATCTTAGGCTTCCTCTCTTACATGTTATCATTTCTAAACAGCTGCTTGAATACCCAAAATAAACAGAATTTAATAAATATAACATAGGCACCTTGAACCTCGTCAAACCTGCGATGATTCAGAGCGGAATGTAAATGTGGACATTTCATTGTTAATAGTAGGCTTAATACATTTTTGTAACAGACATGGAAATTAGACAAATATGTATCAGAATTAGCTACCTGGCATAGAATAAATCTACCATCTTGCTTTGGGAACACAAAAACACCAATGTATACATAATCTCTCAGAGAGAACTAAAGATATGTTCACATTAGAATAAAAAATATGTGCAATACAACATCCCATTTATCAATGGGATCAATTTTCCATTATGATCTTAGTAATGCATTATACTTCACTGAAATTCCCATTCTATTATTTATAAAAGCAGAAGGCAATATTAACGGATATTATCACCAGCTAAACACATAAACTAAGATAATCATGGTAAATTAACATATCAAAGATTATATCAATTCATATTTATTCCTGTATTTATGTTATACTTTACAGTTAGGTACAATACAACGGGATTGCTCATGTACTGTATCTAGACAATGGGGGTTATTCACTAAAGTCCAAATTGTTGCGTATAGGTGTGAATTCGTCAGATAAAGACAGTCACAATAGGCTGCTACTGTCGTAGTCGCGTCTTTATAATGAGAATATTGTCGCAGCTGAGACTTTATTATGGGAAAATTGTTGCAAACTTAACATTAATAAAATTGTTGCGACTTTACAATGGGGAAATTGTCACGAATTTACAATTGAAATCCGCTGTTTGCGAATTCAACAGTCGAATTTGTACCTTAGTGAACAACCCCCAATATTTCTGTGTTTCAAGAACATATTACTATATGATCATAAGCTGCTGTGGAGCTCTTTTACCCCATAGATAGCAACAACACTCCAACTGGTTGCACAAGAACATCACAACTCTTGGTTGTACATACACATGCATATTGCTGCATAAAGACCAAGGCAAGTGGCATTGTGCACTATTATATGTAAATATGCACAGAATTTGTCTCTGTCTGTGCAAAACTAAAATACATACAGCGCTATACAATAAGTGTCAGGGGAATTCATGAAAATCGCCAATTATTAGCTCATATCAGCCAATCAGCAGTTAGCATTCACTGTTCCAAATCAGCTAAATTAATGAAAACTAAACTCAAACTGGCTGCTCCAGAATATTAAACCTCTGCTTACAACTGTCCCTTTTGATGAATTCTCCTGTCAATTTTAAAGGAAGATAGTCCCTTACATATAAATAAACCTTTCTCCTTTAAGCACAGGTTCATGCATAATTTATGCTTACCTAGTTCTGCTTTTTCTTTGAAAACGTCCTTGAAATTGAGTCCGCTGTTGAGCACCGATTGTCGATATTTTGCCAGGCATCGTTTCTGTCCATTTTTTGCAAGCTCCTTGAGTTTGATAGGTAACGCTCGGAGACCATAGTTCCATTTTGAGAAATCGGTGTGTGCCCATTTAACTAAGTCTTCAAGTTTCACAATGACTTTCTCTGAAACAGCAATAACTTCATCCTGAAAAAGAGAGAGAAATATTTTTATGATCAGTTTCATCACTGATTTTACCTAAAAGGGAAGACAAATGTAAAAAAAAATATATATATGTATATATAGTTGTAGGATAATGCAATTTGTTTTGATATTTTAGATTTTCGGACACATTTCCTGAATTTCTTAAAAAAAAAATTGAATACATAAATTTAAAAAAAAAAGAATGTTCTCCAAAAAATAAACTATGCTTTCAAATCTGCAGAGAATACAACATTTACATAAGGTATGTAAAATAGGATATACTTTTTATTTAGTTATTGTTTCTTACACATACAAATTTGGGCCAATTGCTTAAAGAGTAATAAAAAAAAATTAAAAATCCACACTCTAAGCTGAAAGGGTTAACAATCAGTTCTCATCCAATCAGATCATATTCTGTTTGTTAAGACGATGGTCATGCAGTTTGCACAAGAAAGACAGAAAAGACAAACCAAGTGTTTATTATACAAGCATATTTTTATTCTGCTAAATTGCTCAGATTTTTTTTTATATACCTTATAGTGCCAATGTAAACATTAGGTTTATGGAAAGACTTGCCATAGCATGACTAAACTTTCTACTTGGAAATCTGTACCATAAAAGGCTTGGTAGAGACTATTTCATTTTAATTGGTGGGTGTGGCTGCCAATCATGTAACAAACAGGAAATAGGATCCACTATGCATGCAGAAAAAAAGAAGGCTTGAACAACAGACAGAAAAAACAGCAGTATATCATGCATTGCATTTACAAATACAGTAACTAGACTTCTATGGAAAATGAAAAATTCATTGCACCTACACTAATTTCAAATTCAGATGTTTAAATTACCACTGATGAATCAAAACTGTTTCACTGATACATAAACATTGATCTCCTAATCAGCTCTGCTATAACAACATTTAGTAAATACAACTTTTTGTAAGCACTGTAGACACTACACAAATTCACACAAGCTCACTGAATTCACAAGTGTGACACTAGGAGGCATCAAATTCTGAAAGAGGCATTACTAAATGAAAGCAGCTGCTGGTGGGAGCATATAGGATGTGCCCAGCCTGCTTTGCGCCTGGGAATAATGTATTAAAGTTTATGGAATACAAGAATAAGATGTGCATTCATGTAAAACATAATGGTGGGAATCCATCTGTCTCAGTATGTAAGTGAAAACTTCATATTATACTATAGTTAGACCACACTTGAAAAAGAAAAAAACAAAGAGGATGTATTGCTTCCTATCATGCTAAACCTTTTAGAGTTCTTGTAGTTGTTTAAAATGACCGGTCTGTCATTTCTTACAGATGTTTGTTTCAAACATTAATGCTGTTTTAAAATGAAGCAAATCTTTTTTCTGTAGAAAGCATGAGAACTATAAAAGTATTATAATAGGCTTCTTAATAAAGTATATAAAGAAAGTGTGTATATGTGTGCTTATTATACAAACCCACACTATATCGGTCGTTAAGTTTGATTTGATTTATGTGATCATTGATATACAACACTAATAATGCTATATAACATGTATGAAGGGATCAGAGGAATTTGTAAATGGCTACTGTACCTTTAAGTACACCACTGATTATTGCATGCTCTGCATACCTCCCATATCTGGGGGTAGGGTATCGGGATAATGGGAATGTGCTGTCCACCCTAGCAGTGATGTTGCTAGCACACTGCCTACTAGATCCTGATTAGATGTGCACTGGTGACTTCATTAGTGATGTACACCCATTGGATGTGTACCAGTTACATCTTTACCCAATAGGTGCTCTATATATCCAAAATACAGTTTGGTTCCTTTAACATGTTACCATAAGGACAACTGTCAAGATCCTGCAAAATTCTAAGCATTGGGCATTCCATGCCCCTTCTCGTTAGTACTTCATAGAGCTTTTTGTCCAGACTCCAACAAACTACTTTCTACAAAATCTCTGCAGAAACCAGGTCAAAGTATTGGGCCAACAGATCAATTTGGTTAGGTAACTACTGTGAAAATCTAATGTAATAAAAATATTAACCACAACTAAGTTGTTCAATTCAGTTGATAATCTTACATAAGCAGATAGTCTTGGGGGGTCATTGGCTAATGTGCGAATTTGCCTGTCCAAGTGAATTTGCATCACTTCAGGTGGATGCACTACAATTCTCTATTCCTTATTGACTAAACAGCAAATTCCCATAGTAAAGTCACAACTGTGTCAGTAGCAGTCTATTGTGTAGTATGCGACCATCATTAGCTGACGAATTCGTCACATCGCAAAATATGGAAAAAATTGGCAAATATGGGGAAGCGCATAATTCATTCCTTTAAGTGACTATTTGCAATTTAGTCAATTAGTCAATAATCCCCTTAACCTCCATAAGGAAGCAACATTTAAAGGACCAGTAAAAAAAAAAAAAAAAAAAAAAAAA
>WMED01000839.1:0-31121 GCA_019650415.1 Pipa parva
AGGTGTAAGCTAACTGTCTATTGTATTGTACTCAACCAACAACTGTAGGGGACTTAAAAGCCTGGATGTCCCCAAAGTGAAGGACATGAGCTACAAGGGAGAGGGCCCCTTCTGTGATTATCAATCTGCTAAGGTGTCCAGGTTTCCCCCTGCAATGCTCTACTTGGGATTCCCTCTGGCGGTATATTTATTGTACTATTTTTAATATACTTTGTGCTACTACTGATTGAAACAGTTGCCACCTCATACCATTTCTTCTTCATAAATAGACTCTTGTTAAGTCTTGCAGCAACCACTGGAGGTCCTCTTTATTAAATTAGTATATATGTGCACTACATCTGAATTTGCACTAAAGCTGGTAAATCCCCCTCTAATTTATAAGTGGGGCATACACCTGCATGCTTACTATACTGTACAGGTTCTCCCTGGGTCTGAGATGGGTGATGTAATTATTAAAGTGCAGGTTCCTCATTGGAGCACCGTGCTGTCTCCCAAACATATGTCAAAATAATGGAAAAGAAGAACCAAGCAGAGGCAGCTGTGCTACAACCTTTTATTGGGTAAAGGTAAAACACAACATATTTTAGGTCTTACACCCTTTATCTACCTTGACCCTATAAAGAGTTGCAGCACAGTTGCATGTGCGTGGTTCTTATTTTCCATTATTTTGATATATGCGTGCTTACCAGCCTGGGTAAGAGATGTAACTACCAGGAAACAATGAAATTCCCTCCTAACCATAGCATTACACGTTTTACAGTTTCACAGAAAAAGTCATTCAAAATGTCATGGAGATCTCACAAGATACAAATATTTGGAGCCATCCACCACTTCCTGCACATTGATGGATAACAATCCTAATGTCTAGCCACTATTGTAAACTAGGTGAGCTACTATGCATCTACACTGATATACAGCGGGGTACATTTTCCCAGTCCACTAGGAAATGGCACACTAAAAATATTGCAAAGAAAAAATGCATTGAAGTTTCTACTGCACTAGAATTGGAATTGTGCACTTGGCAACAAAGTAGAGGAATTGAATCCGTACACAAGCGCAGGAAGGTGTAGAACCATTTTAATTAAACCATCAGTGCAGGTTACAAAACAATTCTTAAAGGTCTTAGAAGAACAGACTATGCTATAAGGACTAATAATAGGGACTTTTCATGATTTTCTTACACTTTTTACTTTGCCTTTAACTTGCAAGCTTAAGGGGCGGAGGTTGTTCTCTAATTGTTTAATTGAAAGGAGGAGTTTCTACCTACCTAGGGTATTTATTGTATTCCCTTTTGCACCATTGTTAGGCTGATGAAGGGTGGTTTGTACCCCCAAAATGTTGCTGTTTTGTAACCTGCACTGATGGTTTAATTAAAAAGGTTCTACAATTCCCTACATGTGAGTGCGCATTCTATTCCTCTACTTTGCTGCCCACTATAAGATGTGTGCCCAGCATCTGAGAATCTAGCACCACTTCAACTTACATTGGTGTGCACTTTCACACATTGTGCAATTAGCCCCATCTAGTGGCTCATGTTTTACAGTGCACCACAGAATAGTGTTTTCCAGAAGGTTCTTTGTCCTATGAATATGCAGTTACTGGGAGGGATCCCAGAGGTAAGGAGCTGCTTTTGGAGGGGAAGTGCTCTTGTCCATGTGGGCCTCCACCAGGAGGGTGGGAGGAACCATTAATCAGGAAAAAGACATGGAGTCATAGTAATAGATTGCTTGTAGAGGTGATAGTTAGCCCTAGCTATAGGGCTAGTTTATCTCAAGAAGGTGTGCAGTGGGTATTGTATACCTAGGTGACCAAAAGGCTTTACTGGCTATTGTTACACAGGTGGGGCACATTTACTAAAATCGAATTGGATATCCCTACAAAATCGAATTTACTTAATGCAGGATTTGGCGATATCGATATTATTGCCCATTTATTAAAGCACCAGGAGTCATTACCGCTATGGATATCTCTGTGTATGGCTTGTATGGATTTTTGGCGATATTAATATCGATATAGCTGGATTTAATGCTGTTCGCCCCATCTGCGGAATTTTCAGCATTATTTACTAAGGTGAATGTTTGCTTTGTTTGGCTATTTTTGTTGCTTAATTTTTCGCCACTCTCTGGGTGGCATTATACATTAATTTCAATGGGGAAAAGTGTGTTTTTAGTCTTAAGCTATGTTTTAAGTGAAACTTATCGATATCGATATGCACATGGATATCAATATCTATATACAGCAGCACCTCTGGTACCAATGCTTGTAGTGATATCAATATCACCAGGATAAACGATCATAATGCTATTGCGGCACTATTGTCGCATAATATTAAATGGTCTATGGCGATATCCTCCAATATCGCTAAATCCATGGCGATATCTGGCAATATTAGCGTTATAGAGGATATCGACTTTAGTAAATATGCCCCAGGGAATGTAACTATGCACAAAGTGATGCTGTGCTATGAATCTATGAATGGTGATATGAGATGGGCAAAAGATCTTGAAAGCTTATGTTCCAGTTTTATAAATAAATAGTTCCTGTTGAAGCAAATAACCTCTGGCACTCATTCTTGATTTAAAGGTACAGCACTACTCCTAAGCAGGGCTTATCTCAGTTAAATAGAGCTGGTCTGGAGTGTAAAACCCAGAGTGTGTGCAGTGTTTCATGTGACCTATACAGAGTGTGTTGAAAATTGCATTACATATACAAGGTAGATAACAAACGGGTCTGCGCAATCAAGAACAAGAAGGCAGGGAATAAAGTGTCCAGTGCAGGTCTAAACACCCACATATAAAAATAATTACATGCGGGTGAACTATCACAGAACAGCACACACAAATCTGTAAACATATAGTAAAGAACACACACTCTAAGTATAAAAAGCAGGAAAGTGCATAATGTTTAGAATAAACTTCTTCAAAATAAAATCCCCACTGCTTAAAATATAAATAGATTGCAGAAAAAAATTAATATATTAGGCACTGAAACACTACACGTAACTACTACACATAGGAATTAATTAGGAACTTAAAGTGCTCAGTGCTATACTATGGTAAGTTCATTTTACAATAATTGAATCTTCTAGGATGCTTCATACACTGGGGTATTAAACTGTAATAAAATTCTATGTGCATAAATAGACTTCCCGTTCACTTTATATATAATTCATTAGTTGTCATGCCAAATACAGATGCACATAAAAGGAAAAGCACCTTTACATTCATTCATGACACTGAGCACAATATCCCAGCCACTAAGAATATATAATAATATTAAAATATATAATATAAATAATAAATTATGCATTTTCTGGTCCTTTAGTAAATAAAGTTTATGCCTCCTATAGCAAGGTGGTTAGACTGATAACCTCATAGGTATAAGTTTCCCGTTTCCTTCAAACTTTACAGTTAATAATTTATACCAGAGATAGAGTAAACTGATATTAAAGGGGAAGTAAAGCCTAAAGTTTAAGGGTAGACATAATGTACCTTATGAACAGGGTTTATTGTAGGAGCTGAAAGGTGCATTAGCCCAACAACGGTAAGGATAAATGCCTTTAAACATCTTCTTAATCTTGGAGAGCAACCTTCCTTGAAAGCACTTGCTAAGTCTGTACTATTTGAGCACGGATCACTTAGTTTCATGCACTGTGGAACATTGTTGAATGATCTTTTAAAGAAATAAAATGCCCTGGGTATGCATGGCTGGTTACTAATATACTTTAATTCATAATGTGGATTACAATGATTTTTTATGCATTGTGCAGGCAAACTAATGTCCTATCAGCCCTGCATTACGGGTGTTTTTCAGATATTAGTCTCAAAGGGATGGTGCTACCAGATCATCTTTTTAGAAATGTAAAACTATAAAATATAGTTATATAGCCATATATATGGCTAATAAAGAGCTCCATCACCACTCTAAAGTCATAATGGGGATTATTCACTAAGGTGCGAATTCAACTGTTGGATTCCCAAACAGTGGATTCCCATAACAAATCCATGACACTTTCCCCATTGTAAAGTTGCGACAATTATTTTAAAGTTCTGATTGCGATAATTTTCCCATAATAAGGTCATGACTGCGACAATATTCTCTTTATAAAAACGCGACTGCGACAGTAGCAGCCTATTGCGACTGTATTTATCTGGCGGATGCACACCTATATGAAGTGGGTGGGTATGGTCCGCTCTATCCCTTAGCTGTTTGAGAACAATGAGTGGAAATAATAGGGGTGCTCAGAGCAATGCCATGGAAAACTTTCTACAACACACCTATATGAAACAATTTGGACTTTAGTGAATAACCCCCATAGACTGGATCAATCCTTCAACAAGATACAGTTCTGAAATGTATCCTGCAGGTGAATTTTTTATGAAATTTGTATCCATTATCACACAGCTAAAAGAGATGTTTGGGTAACTCTACCCTTTTGACTAAATAAAGACCAACGCAATAGGCTGCTACTGTCGCAGTCGCATCTTTATAATGAGAATATTGTCGCAGTCGCAACTTTATTATGGGAAAATTGTCACGGATTTGTTATGGGAATCCGCTGTTTGTGAATTTGACAGTCGAATTTGCACCTTAGTGAATAACCCCCTAAACATCTATAAAGACTCTACACTGCAAGACTGATAATAAATTAGTTCAGTTATGCACTGAAGGGCAGCAGAGAATCTTGCACAGTCTACAGTATGTGTCTAAGCCATTTATTTATACTTGTAGCACTGGGGGTATCAAAGGAGTTTAATTCTGTTTAAATAGGGGGAAACCCAGAATGCAGTTTGATTTAAAGACAATCCAATATTTCTTTACAGTTAATTTATTTGACTATAATGTTTGATTTAATTAAAAAATATATAAAAAGTTTTTGTTCAGGCCCTAGTTATACCTACAATTATCACAGAGCTGTCTGATGCTAATGCAGTGCTATTTACCAGTTAGGGGCATCATAGTCCACAAACCTTCTGACCTTGTTAATAAATAAGCCAACCAGGCTTACTTAGAGGTTAATAGCATTAGTCCCATAAGCAGGAGTGTCCTTGTAGGATAGAACCTTATAAATTATGGACATTCAAGCATCTCATATTTGCTTACTGACTTAGGGGGTTAATCACTATAGTGGTGCGAATTCAACTGTCAAATTTGCAAACAGCGGATTCCCATAGAAAATCTGCTAAAATTTCCCCTTTGTAAAGCCACGACAATTTCTCCATAATAAAGTCGCAATTGCAACAATATTCTCATTATAAAGACACGACTGCGACAGTAGCAGTCTATTGCAACTGTCTTTATCTGGCGAATTCTCACCTATACACAACAATTCGGACTTTAGTGAATAACCCCCTTAATGTGGGTGCAGAGACTGCGGTATGATGTGTCAGTAATGTTTGCTATGCCATTTTATCCAGACAACTCAACCATCTCAGTCCCATAAGTAAACAAAACAACCTGTGGACAGAAGCGCAAATCGCACTAAGTGCATTAATGTATATAAATGATAATAAAGAGTGAAAGAGTCCCAGAACCCAAGAATGGGTATTTTAAGTAGATTCAAAGTGTAATATGGGTGAAGACTGGATAGCAACTGCAAGCTTCAAACGAGCTTGTGATAGAAAAATCCTCTTGCTGCCACAATAATCTGCTTAGGATCGACTTGTGACTGCAAATACGTTAATGCACTTAGTGCGATTTGCGCTTCTGTTCACAGGTTGTTTTGTTTCATTTGCACTTTCATTACAGTGATCAACGCACACTGTTTCAAAGGAGGAAGCAGCATTTGTATTATTTTTAATTGTTTTGAACCTTTTATTTCATCACTGGACATTTTTGTATGATAAGCGCTGTTATATATATTTGTTTGTTGGATTTTCAGTCCCATAAGTACTACCTAAAAATATCAGAGCGTGTTTTTCAGACCAACATGTGTTTCACTCAGGACTTCTTCCAGATCACATCATTAGGGTTTCAGCAGTCCAAAAATCTACACTGGACAGTCCAGTTTTATCTGGTATTATTCAAAACCCTTTTAGTATCTGATTTTTCTTGAGCTTGGCGCTATAACTATTAATTAGTAACTTGTAGTAGACGAAAACATTAAGGTGCTCTTGCTTATTTAAAGGGGCATTATAGTGCCAATATAACTGCACACATACATATAAAACTCCTTTATACTAAGGGGGGAATTCACCAAGCTCCGAAGTGAGGCGAACACTACGCGCTTCACTTTGGAGCTTGGTGAATTCCCCCCTAAGCCCATTGCTGAAACAAATAGTTTAAAAACATTTTGGGAAGAAATATTACTTGCCGTTTGTTTCCTTAATTAGTATTTCTAAGAGCTGACATTTTTCTCTTCCTCTCCTTTTTGTTATGCACAAGAAGAAAAAGCTGCCTGGCTGCTATTGGTTAAACAGTGTGCTAAACTTTTGGCCACATAAATTAAGTTTGAATGCAGGAGATTACAGAGAGAAAGCTAACTTGTGCGCAGGTGTTAAGTAGTAAGTCGGGTAAAAATGTCCGGGGGAGGGTCCCTTTTCATGGAATACTGGTCGGTACACATCACACACACATTTCCTGGTGTGGGAGTTTATTAGTGCTGCCTACTCAATCATTCTGCGTCACATGAAACAACTACTGGGAAGAAACGCTTCCCACTAAGGTATAGTACTGCATATCAAAAGATGAAGATGTAATCTGACTATAGTCCCCTTTAAACAATATAATCAATGTTACAGTGCAGTCTAAGGTATGCAGTTCTCAAGGACTATAAAGGGATGCTGTGTGAACAGTTCAAGAGGATTAAGTATGATTATTTGCTTGTCTCACTCACACTTCAAGTTTAGATCCAGCTAATATAGTTACATTTATGCATTGTGTACATTAAAAAGCCTTATTGCATTGCACTCCAAGATTTTGTGATGTTCCTGTAAATGTACATTTGTGTTTAAAACCAAAAGAGTTAACTTTAATCACACCACAACCCTTAATTCCAAACACCTCCAGCTAACGTATGTTTGTGCTGCACACATCAGAAGTTGAATTTTATGATAAGATGAACCAGAGCAGCACTAATCCTGTTCCAAACTCCCTGCACCAGTGCTCCACTGATCCTGTGCCAACTGAATCTTCCTGTAGGTCCCTTGCAGTGATATGGAGATTTGCTTTGCACACCATACCTGACCATTCGGAGATTTGTCATGGTCCTCCAGATCTTGTCCTCACTTCAACAGCTCCAATTAACTAACATTTGTTACTGACAATTTGGACACTGCACAAGAAGGGCACATTCAGACATTTTTTATTATATTGTCCTCCTGCTTTATATTCATTTCCAATCCTTATTTAGATGCTGCTGAATGTAAGTATATCACCCTAGAACATTTAAAGTGTTGGGTCGTTTATTAAGCTGTAGTTTTCTTTACCTAACCTGGATTTAATCCTAAACATGTTAATTAAGTTCCAAGACTTTTTTAAACAAATAGCATTACTAGATCAATTGGAATGTCTCACCATTGTTTTGCTGTTTTGTTTTTTCTTGGGTTTCTCAACAAAGCATATAATTTGAGTAAAATATACATATATATATATATATATAAATGTCTTCACTATTTCACTTCTTGAGAGAGAGTTTAACCTTTGTCCCACAAAACAAAACTATTCAGTGTCCAGAAAGCCATCATTTTCCATTCCAATGTATTATTTATTGCTTAGGGACTATTGGTTAGAATCCATTGGTTATTGGACAGTGCCTGGGATCTGAAATATGTTTCAAGGTGCACAGTTATCAATCAGTATTTGGCAGCATAATTAAAATTCAGTTTTCCAACTGTACAACACCCAGGAGACCAATAACAATGTAAAGGGGCCATTTGCTTGTCAACACTGAGTTACAATGCGATTTTTCAAGTTACTGTTCAGTTACTAGTAGCCCAGTTACAATGTAAACTGCCTAGCTGTGTTACTCAGCATTCAGTAGTCAGTGCATGCTGCACACTGTCCAGTAATTCATTAGCTACATTCTGATCCTTTGTCCAGCTGTTCAGTTGCATGCAGCATGTCCACTAAAAAGTAAAGCATTGAGAAGGTATATTATAAGTTATATTATAAGCAGTTAAATTAACATAATACCAATGGGATCCATGCCCAGTACCTTTGCAGTAAGTTAACCCTGTCACTGCACATTGTTAGACAGCCAAAAGTCATTTAAACTATGATTTTATTTTGGACTGCGGGAGGAAACCTACAAAAATGCAGGGAGAACATACAAGGAGCTTAAAGTCAAGGTCCATCGCACTTCCAACCTCCAACTAGAAGTATATGCTGATAAAGCAACTGTACAATATTAAAGACAAATATTCATTACATTCATTCACTGTGTCCTATGTACTGAATGTGTGAATTTTCCTGAAAGGGAAGTAAGTTTGAAAGAGATGGAAAGTCTTCTGCAGATTCACAGATGTTGAGGAAAACTTGAAGGTGCAGACCTGGTCTCGACCTTATAGTGCTCCAGTGGAATTGTATAGCAGAAAGGATATTGAATTACTCATAAGCAGACAATATTTCTGTAGTATGTAAAAGCACAGAGATATTGTATGCTTCTGTTCTCAAATAAATGGCTATTATATTATAACAATATTACACAACTCTTTAGTGAAATCCCAGCTGGAAAATCATACTCTGCTGAATACTGTTAGATGCACAAGCAGTTCTTTTCAAATAATGAGCTATTTTATAACATACACTAGTGAATTCCCAATTTCCTTTTTAGTTCTTCAAATCCCCTTAATGAGAAGTACTCCTGTCTAGTAAAGCCTGTGTAATTAACACCTTCACCTGCTGTTTTCTTTTGATTTATATTATATGAACAATAGCTTGTCATGCCTCCCTCAAAGGAAAAAGCCAATAACAAGTGCAAGTGTTCTTTTCAAAATCACTTCAAGTGAAAAGCAATTGTTTAAATATATATATATATATATATATATATATATATATATATATATATATATATATATACTGTATATAAATGTTATTTAAAAATATGAAAATACCAAAAGTAGTGAATGCAATTAATTGGTTTGCTAGTGTTAATGGTTAACTAAACTGCAAGTGAAAAGGGGCTTTACTTGAGTTACAAAAACCAGAAATTCTAGGTATAACTAGTTTATTTTGTCAACTGCAGAAAATACACAAACTACATTATGTAGGTACGGGAATGTTGGCAAGTATGCTTGTATGGAGACTATGGTTATTAATCAAAGTATGAATTGTTTTGTAGATCACTGAGCCAGCAGCATGTCTGTGGTTACAGCTGTTGTCAGGCACTCTGTTTTTCTATGTTCTTTGAGAGCTAATTAGGCTCTCCCAACTTAGTATAGTTGAACTATAGAGTAATTATACCAAAGACTGTCAATTTCATTTAGAGATTTGGAGGGATATATTGATTCTAGGCAAGCTAGCACAAGCAGTTTTGTGGGGCAGTAAACTGTAAAATATAACAACTTGTGTAAAAACAACAGTTAAAGGGTATCCGAAGTTCTAAACCATCGTTTTCATATTTTAAATATTTCATTACTTATCCCAAAGCAAACATTTGTCTAATTTATTAATCTTATTTTCTGGGATTACCTTCCGACTTACTGTCATGCAATTTAGAAAATATACTGAAATTGCAGCCAATATTCTACTGATTATGCTTGGGCAACTAATCTAAATAAGTACCCAGGGAGAGTAATAACTGGAAAACTGAACAAAACAATACCAATGGTAAATAGGAAAAAATGACTGCTGTGGGATAAGTATTACAATAACAAAAATAATGTTAGAATTTACATCCCATTTATAAGGCAAGTAAGTAACAAACTAACGCACTTCAAATGTCTAACCAGCTAGGAAAAATACAACCAGCCAAAATTATCACATAAAATACATTTAAAAGCCAAATAAATGGAAGCCTCTGCTCCCAGCACTGTAGTCCGCATCACAGTAATCAGGCCACTGTGTCCACTTAGGGCCCCTTATATTGTTACCCCTTATAATAATATGATAACATTTCATGAATGAAGTGCCATCCCATACCATTTATATTTGATATACATTATGCAATAAATGAATTTTACCCTTTAAATATTGGGCCAATCAAGCGGCCTCAAACTTTTCTATTAATTTACATTACAGAGTTTGATTGGGTGCCAACCTGCTCCTAAATACTTCATTTGTCCATTGTGACACTAGTATAAATTTAAAGGCTACTTATGTTCCCACATTTTGTTGAGTCAGCCCTGTGCTCCCCAAAACAAATGATATAATTAATTTCATGGAGAGGATTGCGTATCCGTTAGACTTATATACAACAGATTTTGATCCTATTTACATGGATTATTCTTAGTGAAGAGGACTGCAGCCTGCATTTAGAAAAAAATGAAGATGGGGATGAGGTAGGCAAGAGGCATCTCTGCAGTGAAGGAGAAAATCCCTAAGTATTTCAGCCCCTTCTTTCAGAATCACCCCTAGTATAGCAAATCTGGCCGTCTCCTTTAAACCTTGTACTCATTACTTGGGTAGATCAGAAACTAGGGATTGGAAGCTGACCAAGGCTTCCTATTGGACAGCCTTTCCAGCAATGTTTTTCAAGGTATAACCGGCTCCACAATGGGGACATTTTACCCAACAAGCACAGCTAGAGAAGGCAATAAACCTGCAATTTTATCTACTATGTGAATGTTTAACAATGCAGCAGCCTGTATCTATCCTCCTTTTGTAAATTCATGATTATTACTATGTCAGCAACAAAGAAAATGTAAATGCACAATGACTCCATATTCATTATGATTGCTAATCAAGGCTATATTCTTTTCACTTACTGAAAGATTGTTTAAATTAAAAAATAACCTGATTCACTCTGACTTTCCAATTTTTTTTTTCTGATAATGCTCTTATAGTAGAAAGGTGTCAAATTTAATAGCTACTCATCACATCAAGTGTGCAAAAGAATCTTCCTGAACCTTTCTGCTTAATTATATCTTCCTTTCTGCCTGTCATAGCGGAGCAGGAAAGTCATTCCCGTAAATGGTAAAAGTTCATCGAGATAATACATTTACATGTCAAAACTGGCTGCAGACAGTAAATTGTTTATCACCTCCTGAGTTTTAAATATAGCTAGGGATTTCTTATCAAATACTTAGGTTTATATGTCATTCTGCAAACTGCACAGTCTAAATAGCTGTCATTTACCATACTCAGGAAAGTGCTACTACTGCAAGATACCAGAACTATTAATTTCAGTGATTCATTTTATAATTTACAAGTTACACAAGTCCATAAATAGGACTTTACCTACTGTAGATTAAACCACCTTTTAAATATGCTTTCATAATTTCATTTCTGTAGGCTTGTAAAAAAACCTACTCATCAACAGGTTTCTGCCTCACAATTGGTGATTGTTAGATGAATGTTTTTTAAATAGATATTATTTACTAATTACAATTCAATTTTAAATGTACAGATTTTGATCCTTAGAAAAGCCTCTCTCTAATGCTGCATGGCAAGTCTCCAAGCCTCCTTTCTAACCCATAGTATTAGAGTACACTATAACCACAGTTTACTAATAGTTTCTTTCCATCTCCATCTATGCCTCCTGGTTGTAGAAAAAAAGAACCATTAAACATAAAAAAAATTCTTATTGATTGTAATATGTAGTGCATGCATAGTGCTGCCACTTTAAATATAAGGCAGCACTGGGTCACATGTTCTGATGTAATACAAGAAGTCTGTATAAGAGAGTGTTCTGTCTCCATATTGTTTGTGCCTGTTACAAGTTGCTGTTCCAATGTTCCCTAAGTAAAAGCAATTGCTTTACAACTACAGTCCTGTTGTCTGCCTGTACTCTGGTGCACAGCTTACCCACAATCCTCAGTAAGAAGTTTATACAAAGACAAGACATAGTGCCATTGACTGAGACTAGTGCTACTTGCATCAACAACTCTACACAACTCTATGGTTGACAAAATATATTCAGATGAATTGGAAAAAGTAATACAGGAAGGAACAGAAAATATTTTGATAAGTGGACCCACTTGCTTTAAGTTTACTGGTAGGACACAGGCAACCCAGTCTAACTACAGTGGTCAAAACCAGCAGAGGATTTTAGTATTGTAGTGTTCTTTAAAGGCTTTAGAAGTATTTGGAAACTCTTCTAAAAGAATGATCATACTTAGAATTTCTAAATTTATAACTCAAATACAAATGGGCTTGAGAAATTCTTCTATCAATATCAGTCATGGTAACTACCTAATAAGTATTAGTTTTGCAGAGATTTCACAGGCCACACATCTGCCCATTTTCAGCCTATTGCACTATTAAAATGTAGGGTACCATGCTTCAGTGTGCTGTAGATATGTAGAACTTGGATGTCACACAGTAGGAAACCGTGTCTGATCTTCCCCTGGGATTGTGGGACCATAGGGGCCTATATCTTCTCTTTTCTTCCCACCCCTGTGGTGGAAGGAGCCTGCAAGTACTGTTAGTATATTTTCTGCTGTTAGCTCACCTCAGAGGTATGAGTTAGTGATGGGTAGTTTTGTACCCAACAAGGACGTTATAGAAGAGACAATGCTTGGATATATCTGCCCCACAGAGTGACTGCAACCAGTCTAATGGATAGTTGGGTCCAGTATTGGTTTCTGGGATAGATCCATCTACATGGCAGCTCTTTGTCCCTGTAGATTCATCTCCACACCTGATATGGAAATGTATATGATCTATATCACTTTACTATAACTGTGTCAATTGTATTTGTGATTAATATGTTATTTGAGACCAGTGTGTTTTGTAAATACATTGTTTCAGCATCCTAGCGATTTGCTAGCGACATTTACATTGAATTCATTAAGAGTTAATACACAGTCCTCCACTGCATAAGCAGGAACCCTTTGCTATAGATTTGAGTAAATTCAGCTGGGGCTTATTTAACAAAAGGTCAATTAAAGGTTCTCAGTTTTTGATTCATTTCAACTAAATTCTTTTATTTTTGCCTGTTTATATTAAATTGACTGGGATAAAGTCAGGTTGAAAAAAATTCAAAAACAGAAATGATTTCTGGTAGTTTTGATGGAATTTAACAATGGTTTCATGATTTTCCACATTACAACTGTACCATAGGAAGTAATGGTTAATGCCTATTTACAGTGAAATAATTTTAATGTAGGTAGTACTTTTGGGTTAAAACTTGACAAACTGGCCAAAAAAAATATTAAAAATTTGTTATGAGGAAACACTTCTCAAACGCAATTGTCTCTTGAAGAATATGTCCCTTTAAATGTATAAATGATAGAAAAGATCTATCAAGTTGTCTTTGGCTAAGATAACTGAAAAGCATATATCCATGGAAGCAGACTTTAAGGTAAAATTTAAAGTGGCCCTATCAGGTCCATTATTCAGCCCATGGGTAACATTAAAGAAAAAGAGCTAAAAGCATTTGACTCAGAACTATAGATAATTGGGGTACAATCCCCATCTCCTGTGGGCACACAGCAAAGGGAACTGTAGATTGTGGCTCCTCCAATCAGATTTTGACTTGGCATTATTTGAGAGGAGAGGGTTTGTGGTCAAACCTTTACCCATCAATCGCTTGCTCTGCAATTGCCACTGAAGCACTCACCCCCTACCATCCTCCTGTCAATCTCTACTCATTCATGCCAAAGCAAGAGGGAGTGGTGGATCAAGTGCACGGCGACATCGGAGTTGACTAGTGGTGGGAACTACCACTGGGTGGTAGAATTCTTTGGAATGCTCTTCGTAGTTCAGAGTCAAAAGCCTTCATCATTCAACTGAGGCTACCCCATGCTTCCTACAGACTGAATAATAATCAGATTTAAAAGGTCTCCTTCAGTATTATTCCAAATTTAGTCCAAAGCAAACATTGTCTATAATATATTGTTATGTTTGTAAATGTCCTCCTACTCCTGGAGGTTTCCTTTGTTAGTCCCCTTTGCAACTGTTTCAACTTTCATCCAAAATTTCAAGGAAATTGTTTAATTTAACAGTCAACAAGCTCAGCATTTGGATCAGAACAAAACACATTAACTGTTTTCTACCTTTGTTATTTATTACTATATAAAATAAGATTAAGAATATTTCATAAGGTGAATGCAACTACAGATATTAATATGAAACAATATATAAACTTTTTAATAATGGATGTATTTGTATTTTTAGTTTTCCTGTTATTTCCTGGATTTTTCTGTTAGACCACTGGCAAGCAGTCCCTTATGCAGTTGCTAAAATAATGTGCTAAAAAACTAATATTTTAACAACAAACTCATTATTTGCTTGGATACAGACAAACCTTTTGTTTTTTTTTTTACACCAGGTATAAATTTTCAGCCACCTGATATCTACATGCGCATCCCAAGCCAAGCAGCAGCACAGGGCATGGGTCACTTACAAATAGAATATTAGCAGGTTATTTAGATAAAATGAATTATGCTACCATTATTCTATTCTATGATCTCAGTTGATGCTATGTTTATTGAACCCAATACATTTTCTGGCATCTTACAATATACACTGGAGTATATGCCTGTAGGAAAGATGTTCACCTACTACTCTACCCCATATTTAATTTTCATTGCAGAGCCACTACTACATCCTATAACAAGGTCTATTCTAGGAGGTATACTCTAAAGCAGTGGTTCTCAACCTTTTTATTGCCGTGACCCTTTAGTATAATTCCCCTTGATTTGGTGACCCCCATTTATTAATTATTATTGGGCAACCCCATTTAATCCTTATATTTCCAATGGTCTTAGGCGACCCCAGGCAAATCATCATTCGACCCCAAATGGGGTCGCGACCCACAGGTTGAGAACCGCTGCTCTAAAGCTATCAAGTAGAGGACACTAAGGGGTTTACTAAGATTCTTTTTTAGGCTGTGTAGGTACCATTTCAGAATGAAGTTAGCCTCCTATGAATGGCTTCTATGTTCCATAAAAGTGATCTTTC
This sequence comes from Pipa parva, assembly GCA_019650415.1. NCBI lineage: Eukaryota > Metazoa > Chordata > Amphibia > Anura > Pipidae > Pipa > Pipa parva. The sequence continues at coordinate 15,004 of WMED01000839.1, forward strand.
CACTGATTGTTCAACCACTGTTTTTCAGCCCTACAGTGTTAGAAGTGATGCTTCTACTCTGGGCAGGGATTTATATAGCCATGGTCACAGGACATGCTATAATTATCATAATATATGGTCCTATGAGAATCCCTAAACACCCTAGAGGGCAACATCACAAATTTCTTTGGAAGTATTTAATTTTGTCACATTTTTGTATTGTTTTCAAAGTTTTTTAATTTTGTTTCACCCTATCTATCAAAACTGCAGCGTTCTAAAGGTATTATCACTTGTATATAAAATATCATGATAATATTTTTTATGTTAGCTTATCTGTAGTTGTGCTGATTTATTGAAGTGCTAAGATGGAATTTTGTTAACTAACAGCAGAAGCAATTATGGTTGTTTTCTTCATACTCTGATAAATCAATATTCTGTATAAAAAAATAAATATGACAGCACAAAATACTGATGTATTTCTATAAAAGTAAAAAGAAAGTTAATCCTAACTACATTTGATATATTTAACTGAACTGGGAAATATATATATATTCTGCAAACATGTGTATATGCAGAATGAGCATTGCAATGCTTGATAATATCTATTTTATTGTGTATACATACAGTGCCGGCTCTGCCATTAGGCAGAGTAGGCAAATGCTAGGGGCGCCGCCTGCCCAGGGCGGCGTCCCTAGCATTTTTTTTTTAGAGTCTCCCAATTGCCAGCCAAGGCTGCCAATTGGGAGATTTAAAGTTGAGCCGCGGTGTTGGAGGTGAGTGGGGGCGGCGCAGGACGTGGGGGCAGCACGGGACGGGGAGGGTGCGCCAATAAGTCCAGAGCCACCTCTGTATACATATATTAAGATTTGTTTATGGAGAAGAAATCTTCAAGCACAAGTATAATCATTTTGTAGACTTGTATTATTTCCACAATGCTTATTAGTCATGCCAAGTTTGTAAAATCTTGTGACATTCATGTGACTGTATAAGTAAGATCATTTGCAGGCCTTAAGTATCCATCTTCCAGACAATTACTGCCAGTGATCTTTCCAAATAATGACTGTAATGACAGGTGGTTTTTAAGGATTACATTCCCAATTTTTTTTTTTTTTATAATTAGTCTCTTGGGGTTACCTTGCCTTTTACATAAACAGTATAAAAGTATAGCTTTCACCCCATATCCAACAAGTTTATTTGGCGAAACAGAAATATTCCAGGATTTTTTTTCCTTCTTTTTGTAGAAATACAATATGAAAATAATGCAATTAATGAAAACTTAGAATTAGACATTTGTTTTCATTTACAATATTTTTAATGTAGAAGATTTGTATATATATATATATATATATATTTCTATTTGGGAATGACTATGCTAATGAAATGGATGATGTTTTGATGAACAGATCAACCACAGCAGAGTGACACCATTAACAGGACCAGAGACATGATTTTTAACGATACAGCCTTTTGTAATGTGGACATTTATTTTCAGTTCTGTGCTTTTGTCAGGAGTATTTTCTTAATGCCAGGCTTGATTGTGAATTTCCTTATACTGATTTCTGTCATTCTGTGCATCAGTAACAAAAAGAACTCTATAAAAAGTAGCATTGTCGCTTACGTCGTGGGAAGCACAGCTTTTAATATAGTAAACCTTCTTTCCTGGCCTTTGATGATTGACTGGAGGATTTATCAAAAGTGGCGATTCAGCTCACCGGTTTGTGAGCTAATGGTGTACGTGAAGCAAACTGCCAGCACTATCTCATTTTATTATGTTTCCTGCATCTCATTTTCTATATACATTACTATTGTTTTTGGTTATAAAATTGTGGACCACAGACTGTTCACTGTCTTTCAGCTGGTTTTTCCTTGTTTGATACTCATTACAGAAGAGCTGGTAGAACACGTTCTTGGCTGGAAGTTCTCTCACTATGATGTCATTTATGAGACATGCTTCTCCATCATCAATGATCAAACAATGAAAATAAGAATGCTCTTTAAAATTTTACTAGGACTTCCCCTGACAGCTTACTTTTACCTCCACATTTTACTTACCATTTTCAAGAGTGCTCAGATAATGAAGAGGAGTCAAGCTACAAACAAGAAACTGGCAAAAATGTTCTCCTCAATTTGCACAATAACTTTTCTTGCACATATCCCAGGTAGGTACTTTTGTATTTCCATGAACTTAGCTAGACAATTGCAAAATAAAATCAACATCCTCTAGGAAGAATGAAATGCATGATCATTTTGGCTACATCAAGACCCCTGACAGTAAAATAGCTTTTCTGCCTTTGTATTTATAAGAGGAAAACCACTCGGCATAGTTCCCCCACTTACTACCATTAACAGTGCTACCATGGTTGTAGCCATCAGATAGATGTCTGGGGGTATTTTCAAGCATTACTACCATGATAGCAGTTTTAGTGAATGACAGACTAGTATAAGGCAACATGGCACCACAGTCAAAAAAAACAGTGGCAAACTGCCTCATCTGTCAGTGGCCTAAAGCGGTAATAAAGAATTATTTTATGCCTGATCATCTCTTTCAACAACTTCTAAGATGGTATTTAATAAAAGCTGCCCATGCAAAGTATATGATGAGGTTTTCCTCTGAGTGACTTTATCAGGACAGATCAGTAACTGCAGCAGAATGCCTTTTTAGAGCATATGCTCATCATGCAATAAGTTATAAATTAAGACCAGTTGCATTAAATATGATTTTGCTTAAGTTTTTAAATTCCAATCAGAAGAAATGATAAAGAGAATTTCGTAAAAACTTTATGGTTAAAGACATGTAATATCATTTCGGTTTTTTTTTTCTGTGGAAATCAAATCAAACTTCTATATTGGAGAGAGAGACTTTAAACACTGAGGTAATATAAAAACAAAAACAAACTGCAAGTAAAAATGAGTTTTGTTTTTTTTTTTTGTTTGTTCTTTTTTAATCCAAAGTTAAAATTTGTTTTGGGCCATTTTATTTGTTTTCTTCTTATGACCCGTCATAAATGCTGCAAGCAAAAACAGAGTCTTTCCAAGTCATAAATGAGCATGGGGTGGTGCAGCATCATGATGGGAAAAAAGTTTGAAAATGTCCTTTCTGCATTGCTCAGTGAAGCAACGGAAGTGTGTCTGACAAGTTTGTAAAATAATGGGAAAGCATCATTTTATATGCGCTGGAAGGAATGTTGCCATTTAATAAATAGGTCTAAATCAGGGGAATTCATCAGCAGGAGCATCTAATTGAGCTCTACCAATGTATAGCAACCAATCAGTACTTAGGGGGTTGTTCACTAAAATTTGAATTGCTGCGTATAGGTGTGACTTTGGCAGATAAATACAAATAGGCTGCTACTGTCGCAGTCACATCTTTATAATAAGAATATTGCCACAGTCGCAACTTTACTATAGGGAAATTGTTGCGGATTTGTTATGGGAATTCACCGTTTGAGAATTCGACAGTCGAATTCGCACCTTAGTGAATAACCCCCTTAGTATTCATTGGTATTAACTAGACTTAAGGGGTAATTCAGTAATGATCGAACTTACCTTGCGATGCTTCTCACCACTTCACCGAGTCGGGTACGTGCTCCCTGGTCTCCTGCAAGCGGAGATCAGCAAATGCTTTAAAGGTACTTCAGCTCACCTTGCAACCACTCAAGTCGCCTCGCCAAAGTACCTTTAAAGCGTTCGCTGATCTCCGCTTGCAGGAGACCAGGGACTGCGTACCCATTTTGGCAAAGTGATGAGAAGCATCGCAAGGTAAGTTCGATCGTTCCTAAATTACCCCCTGAAAGTCAACCTCTGCTTGGCTTCTATGTGTTACTAGACCTCTGTAAACAATTTACCTAGTTGATACCTGCTCCACAAAGTGTGTGTACAGATAATAAAGATGAGGTGTCCTCACTGATTTAATTGACACACTGTTTGCAAGTGCAACCACAAATACACTAATAACATACGTAAACAAAGAGAGAAAAACAGTGTGTATCCAAGCAGTGGTATTGTAACTACACCTTCATTAATGTGAACCTTCTCATGAAATGTTTCAGGTCAAATGAACCCTTTCCCAAAAGAGAAATGGCTCATTTCTCATTTTGGACTGGAGTAGATTGGTTCACCGGGAGCCTCCCGCATTACATGACGTATGACATCATGTGGCTGGGGTCCCAGCAGGATAGTCCGGCACTGAATTGAGCAATTCTACAATGTCTGCATTATAACTTTATTGTTGAATTGTTCTGCTTTGCTTAATATAGCTTTAGTTTATTATTAAAAAATATAGAGACATGCATGCACAGATATATATCTGGACCCTCAGACATGATGGGTCAGTGTTATCAAAGTTCATAAAAATACCAACAATGACCCCTACCATATACAGTAATTATAACCTATATGTATGTCTCAGATAACCCCTCTAAATGTATGTATTTTCTCTCATTATAAGTTATTATAGAATGGACTTTTTAGTCCACAGATGCAAAAAAAAAGATGAGTATTGCAATACTTGGTGATATCTTTTTTTATTGGAGTCAGTCAGTTTATATAGACAAGCTTTTGAGAGGTCTGTCCTCTCTTTATCAAGTCTTCATCAATACTAAGTTCAGGAGGGGGTTACACAGTTATAAGGAAAGGAATAAAGACATTATACTAAAATAGACAGACTATTGGAGCAGTCGTAAATATTGCTAGGAGTCAGTTAGAGTGACAAGTGATGATAAGGTGGGTTGGTGGAATTCTTGGTGGATTATGACTAAGTGCTGAACAGCATGAAACATGTCAGTGCTGCCATGCTATTTTTTTGTATTTTTTTGGATCCTGATTTTAATGAAACAATAAAAGTGGATTTTATACAGCTGAAGTGCCAGAGAAATTATGTTTTACATGTTAACCATTGGAAGATGAGTCCGCTTTGTCTCCAGAGCACACAGCTATTACCACTGGTGTGAGTATTTATACTATATTGTGAGATTGAGCCATTTCTTGTTGTTATATTTATCTTTGGTGTAATTCTTACATAGGAACTCATAGAATAAAAGCAAACAGAAATACATACATAATATAAAGGTATGGTGGTAAGATAAACAGGCAAAAATATATACTAACATGAACAGATTATTGTCGCATAAAGCAGTCAGGTGTTGTAAATATTGCTAGGAATAGATTACAGCTGGTGGAGGAGTTAGAATTTTGTGTTACAGGGACAGATCGTTAGCCCAATAAAAAAAAGGTATCCCCAAGTATTGCAATACTCATCTTTATTTTCTCTCAGATAGATATCTGACATGGAATTTTCTACTGTAGATTTTTTTAACTCCTAAATTGACATGAACAATAATTTTATTTATGTTTGATTATTTAGGTGGAATTTTACCAGTGATTGCAGATAAGAATATCTGTCTGGAAACAGCGACTGAGTTTCTGTTCGACATGCCCATCTTCACTAACCCGATCATTCTCTTCTGTATGAACAAGGAGCTTAGACTACAGTGCAAGGCAATTTTAAGTGGAATGAAAATAGTCAAATCAGAATCCATATTTAATCATTTGGCAATTACAAGTGAAGAGAGCCAGAAAGCTACCAACAGCTCTAATGAATCGAGATTGGAAACAATGTCTTCTACTAATTAATGTTTTGTGATTAAGAAATAAATATTTAGCAATGTCTCAAAAGTTGTTATTATATTAATATATCATAATATCCAATCCTTGAGGTAGAGGTATCTCAAATTATTTGCCCCATCCCTACACACTTTGATTCATCTCTTGCATCATTCAGTTTATATTGTGATCACAGAAATAAACTATTAAGCATTATAGGCATAGATTTGTAGAAAGGCCACAGGCCTGGCCATAGGACATGTTCAAGAGCCACTGTAGGGTAGTCAAATGTGAGCCAAAGAGTACAATATCAAAGACTGGAAGGACCTTGCACTGGAATTTCTTTATGGTGACGCTATAAAGTTGTGTGTTGCACCTTTATATTGCCACAGAGGGCCTGTGTTCTATACCCATGATCTCATAAAAGACACATGGCCTAGGAAAATCTTGTAATGATATGACACAAGAAAAGAGGTAGTTGGGTAGCAGTGTAGAGAAAATCCCGGCACTCCAAAAACGTATTAAAAGTCCTTTTTATTTGTTACCACATAATTCTAAAAACAATGGCACAGAGTTGGGTAGCAGTGGACAATATTTGTGGCAGTGGATAAATTTTTTTTATCAAAAATCGTACCTGAAAAGTGTAACACTTAACAGTAATGGAGGAGATAGAAATATGCCTTCTCTGTATTTCTTTTTCTTTGTGGCTACTGGGATATGTATCTGTGACCAAGGCCTCAGATAGGACTGACATATTACTTTTATAAAAGAAAGTTATAGTGGGGGCTGGAGTAGAAGTATCATTGCAAATTAGGTTGTATCAAAACTAAATGAATAAATAGAACCCAAGCCAGCTAATATTTTATAATTAAAATGATTTAAAGATTATGCACATGCATTATTTACAATAATACATAAAACTAAGATACAACTTTTAGCCTATAGTTCATCCTGGACATTATTGCCATGTAGGCTACTTATAAGCAGAAACAATAATACAATATATTTGCTCCCTATCTCTTCTGCTCCATCAAACTCTGCTGGGGGCTAGCTGGTAGCTACCTTATCACCCCTGGAGTTATCCTTTTCTGACAAGGTACAGGTCATGACTATCATGACATATTGAGTTTACCAGTGGTTAGGCAATTCAACATTCAGGCACCAGATGACATAGCAGACATCCAATGACATAGCAGACATCAGATGATATGGATGACCCTAACCTAGGACTGCAAAACCTTTTTTGAAACTGACTGAGCCTGAGCACCTGCTCACTTATATCCCTTGTTGGAGCTTTAGCTGATCCCTATATAAATCATGCTAAATCTTCTCCTGATAAGGGTTTCTGTATGTTAACATCTCTACTCTGCAGCTAAGTTCCTACTGCATTTATAAGGGTAGGGAACGCCTTTGAAAGATTTTACCATTCTATGTGCCCCAGAAATAGAAGAAACATACTCCTCTATATAACAGGGTGTCTTCTAAGGAGGTCATATTTGATGTAGTTTAGAGCAAAATATAACAAACAGAAGACCCTAGCAAGGTTCATTTCACCTAGGGCAACTGTGAAAAGTATGCCCTTAATCTAGGGGACATGTGAGGTTAAAACTATCCTAAATCTCATCACACATCATCAAACACAACACTACAACTTACCAAGAGACATACAGGTAATAGGGGCTGTATATAGGTGACAAACAAGCAGATGAAAGGGAGATGGAAAACAGTGCCCCCACCCCCACCCCCCCCAAATCACCGAGCATCATAAAGCCCGACTATAGAAATGGGCATGAATACTGGAAAAGAATAACTGGGAAGGGAACGAGAGTTAATTACTATATTCTCTTTCCCGACACAATTCTAAGCAAAAAATGTTTAAGGAAATAAACAATTTATTTTCTGCCCTATACTTTTTATCGCATACTAGTCAGAATAAAACTATATCAGATCTATGTAACAAAGAAACACCCCTGGCTTAATCCATAATAGTTGTAATCTAAAGACACAAATCATTTGCACCTGAAAATGTCTATATCTTTCTGCAAATAAAAAATGATTCTAAAGACGAACACTGTAACTATATTATCAGGGAAATATAATCAGTGGTGTGTGCAAAATGAATGACTGCAGCACCATCTTTTGATACCTTTGAAAAAGCATAGTGAAAGTTACTTGACTACAGTAAAGTCTGCATGTGTTTAGATGATCAGTTAGCTTTTATCTCCATTGTCTACTTTAGGAACCTTAAAATGGAAACAAACTTTTTTCGTAATGCAGATATGCTGTAACAAGGCTGTATTAAGATATAAATCATCCTGTATCAGGTAGGAATCAATCATTTAAAGGCAATATTGGAATGTATGTTTATAAGCAAAGCTCATTAGTCTTCTTTAGGGCTACTACTGTAAATTTTAAAAAGAGCAAAAAGACCATTTTTAACCTACATTTTTGTTAGGTTTTACATTGTCTTCAAAACAGTTATACATTAGTCTGTATTCACAGCTTAGTCAACACTGAAAAGCAAATGTGCAGCTACTTTGGAGAAGCGATTTATATTGCAGCAGGATGATTATGACAGGTGAATTCAAGCTTTTGTCAATGAGGTACTATGTCTTTGATATGCAACAAATGATTTCTTGTAATTATATCATGCAGGGCAAAAGGAGGGGCATCTCTTACTTTATAAAGCTGTAAACTCAATCTGTGATTTGTATGGATTCAGAAGTATCTAGAAGTCATATGTATAGGATATCTGAATGTACGATACCATATCCCCTTTTTCACTAGAACACTACCAAACACAAGATGTGCCAATATAAGTATAAAGGGAGTGAAATCTAATCAACACTACCAAACGCATAGTCAAGATGTGCCAATATAAGTATAAAGGGAGTGGAATCTAATGAACACTACCAAACACAGTCAAAATGTGCCAATATAAGTAAGGCCCTTTTCCTTAAATAAAAGCAAGTCTCAACTTCTAGGTCTGAGCTGAAGCCAACATAGACCATGCAAGTGAGCTTCTACTTCCAGTCTAACAGAAGGTTATGACTAACACTGGAAGGGAATATAGACTACATATTTTAGGACTTGGGCAGAGCTGATTCCCTCTCCCTCCCCCTCCCCATTCTCTTTTACTGGATTCCTGTTGAAGTAAATGATTTTTCTGTATGGCAACTGAAGCTGAATTGTTCTTAAAGAGGCAGTCAAAACATAACGGAACTTGTTAAATGTATTTAAAGGGTAAGTACAGTCAGATTACATCTTTACATATGCAGAACTATACCTTAGTGAGAAGTCTTTGTACCCAGTAGTTGTTTCATCTGAGGCAGGATGTGTGTGATGTGTACTTACCAGTTTTACATGAAAAGGTACCCTCCCCCGGACATTTTTGCCCTACTTACTACTTGGCACATGTGCACAAATCAGCTTTCCCTCTGTAATCCCCTGCATTCTAAGATTAATTTATGCAGCCAAAAGGTCAGCACACTGCTTAAACAATATCAGTCAGGCAGCATTTTCTTCTGTTGTTGCCTGACTTGCAGAACAAAGAAGAAGATGAGGAAAATGTCAGCTCTCAGGAAAACTAATGAAGGGAAACAAACTGCAAGTATTATTTCTTCCCTAAACTTTTCTTAACTATTTGTGTCAGCAATTAGCTTAGTATAAAGAAGTTTTATATGTATGTGTGCAGTTATATTGGCACTATAGTGCCCCTTTAAGTGACTATTGGACATTTCTTATTTTTTCTAGTATTATCAGGGCACTTATTTTTATAGGAATCGAGACACTAGTAATAGAACTCAGTTGTTGGGCCGAATAGTGATTGCAATAAGATTTTCTTATCTCTTCAGCTGTCATGTCTGCCTGCAGTCACAATCCACCACATATTCCTTCTACCCACAACTCAGAATCAGTCAGACCTGGCTTTGAAGACTTTCCCCATTTAGATGAACCAACTTGCACTGATGTTGCTGTTGTGTGTATGCACACACACACTCCCTACCAGTTAGAACAGTTATTTGTTGCAAAAGTGTTGTAAAGTGGCACTATGAGTTCATAGGGATAGCCTAAGGCGCTAGGCATTTATGAAGATGTAAATCCAGCAGTGGTATTTGGACCAAACTGATAATGTTCACAAACATTCTGTACTTCGTCCTGGACATTCTTGGACTTTGTACCACTAAATGTGATGTGACTACACCAAGCTATACTTCTTGTTTCTAGATGCTAATATAATTAAAGGAGCTTTCGTTCCACTACCACAGTGCAGTCGCATAGCAATTTAAAGGGATGCTGACCTCCTCCTTTATTGTAGCCATCATCAGTAATTATGTTTGATAATGGAAAATAACACTTGTTCTAGGAGTCTGTATCAATTCAATAAAATATAGAGAAGCTCCTTATACATCCACATAGGAGAGAGTAGGCCTCGCAAATCTTTAAACAGCATTGGTATAGGTAATATGATCTAATATGGGCCACGAATTTTGCTAGAAGGTAAACTTTCAATATTATATGGATTATAGCAGGGGTGGAAACAAGGGACACTCCTTTCCATGGACATCATTACAGGATTAACACTACTACCCCCCCAACTGTGCAACCTCTTGAGCATGCTGCCATGTTGTTTTACTACTGTATTATAGCGGCTATTTAGATGTGAAAGAAATGAAGATGGTATCGCAATCCAGTTTTTCTAAACAAAGACTGACTGCCAGATTGACGTGCGCAAAATACACACGTTTTACGCCTGTTTAAAGATCCTGTTGTATCAAGAGTTGCATTTATAAGCATCAACACTAGGTGTCGCTATTTACACAGGTTATCGGTAACAATGCAATGTCCAATTTCCAGGCAGCCCTTGCCTGACTAAACCAATCGAATACCGAGCAAACAGACCTGCGTAGTCGAACACTGAAATCAGGATGTTGGCTGGCTGCAGAGTAGCTCTGCCCAGGGGACTAAGATGTTGCCAGAGACTGCTTTCATGGCTTCCTGTAGTTATAATCTCCCTGGTGGTGCTGTGGTCTTATTATGCCTACGTGTGGGAGCTGTGTCTAGGTAAGAGAAAGCTTGGTAGACGCTGTGCAGGGGGCTCCAGTAGTTCCTGTACCTATGGGGAAGTCTCAGCTGGTTTACAGCAGATCTGGATCAGGGTGTGTTTGTGACAGTGAGTGACAGGAGAAATAAAGGAGGGGGAGATGGTGCCTGTGTTGTGATATACACTGCAGAATGGGGTAATGAATGGCACAGGGACCCAGTCAAACACAGCACAGCACTTGGATATTTTCTAAGCCTGATATATGTCAGTGAAGGAAAATCTGTACTTTTTGTTTTATGTACACAGGGATCTACACACCTGTCTATTCCTTTTATTATGTCGGAATTCAAAGTTCAAAAATGATCTCATTCTGTGGATAATTATTCAATATGGGATTTTCTTAAGCCGTTATCTGTAGTCGTTTTTTTTATGGGACTGAATAATTGTGTCATTCATGGAGTGGAAGCACTTACTTGCACTGTTTGTGTTTGTGTATGGGAGTAAATCTTTCAATCTATACTGTTAGATTTGTTGCAGTGATGGGTGTATTTTATTTGAAATCATTGTGCTTATATTGGTCTGCTCTCCTAAGAAATATAAATCAAAGTGTGAACAGTAGCGTAAAAGTCCAAATTTGCATCCATCCGACAATTCCACATATTCATCAAACTTTGTTATTATCTGCAGTGTGGCAAATGCCTATTTATCAATTGTCAGTGTGTGTTGAAATTGGCCAATCAACAAGGTGCACTGCTTCTAATTTGCTGATTGATGGCAGGGTTTCCTGTTTGGCATAAGGCGACTGTACACTCAAATGATATAGAAAATATAGTGATCAAGTGACATGATGACCTAGGAATACTGTTGCATAGAAAGAAATGTAATTAACACTTCTTGTAATGTGGGTGACTTTAAAAGACACCAGTGGTGATCAAAATGTGACAAAGTGGTTACAATGCCCTTCCTTATAATCAATCCTGAAAACAGATGGCATGCGCATCATTAAGAACAATGGAATGAATAGGCGTGTAAGCAGTCAGATTTACTGTGTCCCACCAAACAGTAAATTAGTCCAATTTCAACACCACTGGGTGATTTACTTATCTTAGGGGGGAATTCAGCATGCAGCGAAGTGAGGTCTGAAGCCTTCGGCTCACTTCGCAAATGGTATTATGCGCACGCTGATGTGCTGCACGCGGACATCAGTGAGCACATTAAAGGGATTCCCGTCTCTTCAAGGCAACTCTTTTGGTCTCGCCGAGATGGGAATCCCTTTAACGCGCATGCTGATGTCCGCGTGCAGGACATCAGCGTGCGCATAATACCATTTGCGAAGTGAGCCGAAGGCTTCAGAGCTTACTTCGCTGAATGGTAAATTCCCCCCTTAGTCTCTACCCACTACAAAATGAAACTCATATATTATGATAATAAAATTATTAAAATAAACTTATTGCTTTTTGTATATAAAAATATTTTTATAACTTTTTTTTTTCACAGTGACCATAACAAAACCAGTGGAAAGAGGTGAGTAAGGACCATAACTGTGTGTCATTGTTTGTATTGTTTCACATTTGTATGCTGAATGCATTCACGCTCTCAGTCTGAATTTGTGTAATTCAAAAAGACAGGTGTTTTATCTTGCACTGGACCCAACAGCAATCAATTTAAAATTAGCTTTCAGCAGTTTATTACAGCTTTAATTAATTTGTCCATGTTTGCACCTATGTTTGTGAATTTCTTTGGGAAGATTCACTCATTTTTCTTTTGTTGTATAGAAATGAGCAGTTAATAGTAGCTTCCATTATTCACATTCTGTGAAATTGAAGTCACTATTAGTTTCCTTAGTGCATTCAAAATTACTTAGTACTTTAATCTAATTATGTAGATATGATTCTCGATAATCTAATGAGGTTGGTATGATTCTTGATAATTGAATAGTTTAAACAATTTCTGACTATTAAGCTATTACTAATGTGATCTTCTGTAGTGACCACACCCTGTAAAATGCTACACTTCCTCAGTACTTAACTACTTTACTAATATCCATATATAAGCTATCTTAAATGTAAATCTATTTTACTTATTCCTGGTCTTTATTAGGATTGTTTTTACAGAATTGTTTGATTCAGCCACTTGCTATTTTTCTGTTTGATAAACTCTCATACTCAGTAGTCATTTTAGGTATCACCATTTCAGATGAACTTATCTACTGCATATTGATATGCTGGTGTTCTTTTAAATACGTACAAATGATGCACACCTGTTGTAAGTGAAGACTAAATTAGGGGCGTATTTATTAAGTAAATGTATTGGTTTCAATTTTTTTAGCCATGTCAACAGCTAAGACTTTAAATGTTGCCATTTTTTGGATGATGTTGAATTTTTCTGCTGAAAATTTACTCAGTTTGTGTTTTTTACAGGAAAAAAGTCAGAAGTTTTTTTTGTTTGTTTTTTTTTCTTTAGTTTCTGCCTACAAATACGAAAACAAACATTTTACCCATTTTTACATCTTAATAGATATGCTTTAATGCATTCTGGGCCTTTTCATAGTTTGATATTGCTGTCCCTTTGATAAAAGGTATTGTACTGAATGAGTAATCTTCCGTCTGACAATTTCCTGATTTCTGTTAACCAGCTGGATACCTCCTGGTATTTCATTTTGTTTTTCTGATCTTTGTCTGGACGTATTGGAAGGCAATATTTACACCACCAAAAGAGCCAAGTAAAAAGGTAAGACATTAACTGCAAGGTGAGACAATGACTTAACATAAAGAAAAGTTGGGCTTGGCTTAAAAAAGCAACAAGAGAAAGGTTAACATTGAGGGAGAATAAAATCTTGCAAATTTTAGTATTCAATTCATTCGATATAAAGCTGTGGTTACGAGAGAAGTTTTTTTTTTTGTTCATACAGAATACCTGTATGTATAAATAATAACTAGACAAATATCATCCAAAACAATATTGTACTTAACTACAAGCAATGCTGATATATAATATTATGTATTATAATATATTTCCCTTTGTTTAAATTAGTGTTTTTCAGCCAGTGTGCCGCAGCACACTGAGACATAGGTGTGCCATGGGGAGCTCTGCAATTACCAAGGAGGGAGTCCTGTCTGACTCCCTCTATGGTCTGAGGAGGGCTCATGTGACCTGATCGGTCACATGAGCCAATAGGAGAACCGGAGTGCATGTGATCAGCGCTTCCAGTCTCACTTCCTCATTCGGCTGCACACAATGGCAGCCACAGCCAAATGAGGAAGAACTGCTGCCGATCTCTGCTAAAGGGGGTAAGATGAAGTCCCTCACCGACCCCCCACCACTGATGCCCCCGGACCCCTATTGTCCCCATATAATAAAAATATACCCACAGCCCCTGATTTGCCCCAGATGTGCCCTCTCAGCCCCTGATTTTCCCCTCCAAGCCCCTGATTGCCCCTCACTCCTGATTTCCCTCCTCAGCCCCTAATTTGCCCCTCCAAGCTCCTGCTGTCCACCCCCACCCTTGATTTTCTCACTCAGCTTCTGATTGCTCTCCCAGCCCCAGATTGCCCCGCAGAGCCGCCAATTCCTTTGCAGGTTCCCAGAGTGTCATTTTGGTTGGTGGTGTACCCCAGGATTTTGTAAATGTAAAAAATGTGCTGCGGCTCAAAAAAGGTTGAAAATCACTGGTTTAAATGCATATGGTTGTAATAAGCCAGAATTTGCACAGCTGCGAAAACATAGACCCCCCTCAACACTCATCTAAGTATAAAATGCATTACTGGTGCAAATTTTTTAAAAAAAAAGGTTGCTCCTTTTTATAAAAATAAGATTCTATAGTTATGTTGTTAGTACAAAATATGTATAAACTGATATGCCCATTCATGTCAGTTTCCATGTGCCAGTCCTTAGAGACAGTGAGAACCCAGGTATGATTATGTGACGCTTTAAAAACCAAGCTGCTGTTGACCTGTATTAGAACATGTATGCAGCCATAATATACTACTGAAAAAAAAGATAAATTCTCTGGCACTCCAGTAGAAAATAGTCGTAAGCTTTATATATTCCATTAAAATAAAAAATGTATTATTAAGTGCCATGAGGCGTGAAACGTGTAGGATTGGGCATGTTAGCATTGCTCTTTGTGTATTTTTTCTTTTAATGGAATGAATATAGATTACAACTATTTTTTTACTTATGGAGTGCCTGAGAGTTTATCTTTTTTTGTTTTGGACATGTTTTCTCTAGAGCACATGGCAGATTTATGATGCGAGTAATATCGTGTTATTTTTAATTATTTTTGATCAACCCGTCCACATTCCTTTGAAAAAATTTTGACCGCTGGTTTCCCATTAATGGTGTGCTTATCAATTGACCTTACTCTCATAATATACCACTGCCCCAATGTGAGATCCAGTCTGTAGATATTGGCCATGTTTGGATACTCTATATACCCACTGATGAAAACAGTGTTGGACTGGCCTGCAACCTGAAAAATTCCAGGTGGGGCTCAGGCCCAACGTGCCCTTCTGGCAAGGCTGGAGCTCTGAGCATGCTGGCAGGCTAGACCTTCTCCTCCCACTCCAGCCTTGCATGTGATGTTAGGCCCCACTCAAGCCAGTCAGATGCTGGGCAAAAATAGATGAATTGTAATATCTGCACCCAACTTTAGAGTAATACCATATATAGATATTTCAAGGGAAGAGTGAGAAAAATAATAAATGTTCTTCTGATTGGTTGGATGCAGTCCTTCTTGTTTACTTTTTCATATTGTAGACAGTACTGAACTAGAGACCTAGAGCTTTTCATTGCTGTATTTAATGCCAGAAGTAGAAGGATCATTACATTACCTTATCTGGCTATGAAAATAACCAATAGATTGATCCACTAGGATTTCATTTGTGGACATTATTGATTAGCCCTTTATAAATCACTACAGCTAGTTTAACATGCATACTCCTGGATTTATGCAACCAAACATTTTGTGTTTGCAGTTTTTGCTGCCCTATGCAGAAAAGGAACGTTTTGACAATGAGGAACGTCCAGAGGCTCAAAGACAAATTGTGGCTGAGTTTGCAAGGATGCTTCCAGTTTATACTCGGACTGGAAGTGGAGGTCTGTACAGAATTTTCTAATGCATTAATTACAAAGTGCTATGCTATATACCCAAAGAATGGTTTTACATATATAGTTTAACCCCCTGCAGCAGCCTGATATCCCCATAGCAAATAAGGTTTGCTATAACAAGGTTTCCAGCTCCACTTCTGCAAGGTGCTCAGCACAAACCAAAGTAAAACACTGAATAATAAAGTTTGGAAGAAAGAGCAGAGTCATGGAAGACCTGTATATCCACAAAAGCTTTGGATAGCCTGAAACATGTTGTGAATGGAATAAAGCCTTGTTTGAAATATTCCACAACTCTGCTCCCTCTTCCTTACTTTATTATGCAGCCTGATATACAGTGCTGGCCAAAAGTATTGGCACCCCTGCAATTCTGTCAGATAATACTCAA
>WMED01000840.1:0-19831 GCA_019650415.1 Pipa parva
CTATGGCAATGTTATTACTCATGGCCCAAGTATTTCTATGGCAATGTTATTACTCATAGCAGAAGTATTTCTATGGCAATGTTATTACTCATAGCCCAAGTATTTCTATGGCAATGTTACTACTCATGGCCCAAGCATTTCTATGGCAATGTTATTACTCATGGCCCAAGCATTTCTATCGCAATGTTACTACTCATGGCCCAAGCATTCCTATGGCAATGTTATTACTCATGGCCCAAGCATTTCTATGGCAATGTTACTACTCATGGCCCAAGCATTTCTATGGCAATGTTACTACTCATGGCCCAAGCATTTCTATGGCAATGTTACTACTCATGGCTTCCACTGTGTGGGTAGTGGGGAACATGGGGTGTAAATATTGGACCTTGACATTTATACAGCCCTAAAAGCCAAAAATGAGTTTTGTTCAATATGTTATAGAGGCCCCCAATGTCCTATTAAAGAAGTTATTTTAATGGCAGCTCTGTATCTATTTCATTAAACTTTTTGCTACACTCTGTAAGTTACAGTGTGCATACGGTGGCCTATATAAATACAGTATATATACAAAATAGATCTGAATGCATTTAGCAGAATAAGTTCTTCAGTTTTTATTCCGCACATCATTTAAGCAGAAAGTGTTAGTAAAACGACTTTAATTTGTTTTGTTACGTTATGAAACAAGAAAGGTAAATTGACATTGTGTGTATTGTACTCTAGCTGCCTTCTTGTTTCAGTGCTTTCCATGTATTAGCATTGCCACCTACACTTCATCTGGCAACTGTCTGCTCTGCCCCCTCATTTTTCTTGCTAGCTGCTGGTAATGGTGTCCTTATGCACCAGTTCTCTATTACTGCACTGCTCGATTAATGTCTAAAGTCACCTTAACTGCTGTGGCAATAAAATCCTTTGTTGTTGTTTAACTTCAAAACCGACTAATGATTAAAGCATTGAATACAGTGTTCACTAATCCTGAATATGTCAACTTGTAAAGGATTTGCATAATGTCACATGAGGCAAACATTGCTGTAGCAAGACACGGACAAAATAATAAACGAGTTTTGGGCGCTGCAATATGACATTGTACAACACAGCACCCTGTTTAATGTAAAAGGCTGATTATCATGATCTAAGGATAAGTTTCTAAAACAATACAGACGTGTCAAGATATGCCAGCAACATACATGGGGGCTTATATGTGAAAGGTCGAATAGTCTTGTAAAAGTGTGAATTCACATTAATTCACCACTTACCCATATTTGTGTATTTAACAAACTCTGAGATGTACTCACAATTACAGAAAGGAAGAAACCATGCATACGCAGCTGTGCTGCAGCCCTTTATTGTGAACACTTGATAAAGGGCAGAATGTCCAAAACATGTAGTGTTTCACTTTTACCCAATAAAGGATTGTAGCACATCTGCATGTGTGTGTGGCTTCTTCCTTTCCATAATTGTGAGTATACTTTTGGGAGACTATACGATTCTCCAACGAAGGAACCTGCGCTTTGTTAATAACTACATTACTCATCTCAGACCCAGGGAGAACCTGTACAATACAGGAGAAACTCTGAGATGTAGCGAATACGTGCATGTGCACAGGTATGTCTTCTATTCATCAAGCATCAAAGTCTGCTCCAGTTTTACTTTGCCAGGTTGAAATGCCAAATCAGGGGGCTGATGGTAGCACTCCTACTGTCCGACTGACTACAAACACTACACAAGTAACGACTATTGGCACATTTGCGTCTTCACTATGGGAATCCTCTGCTTAGTGAAAAAGGAGCAGAGAATAAGATTTTAGCCACCCAAAATGATAAAAATTCATTTTTACAGTCAAATTGTCACTTTGATGAATAAGCCCCACAATTCACTAAAATTGTTTCTTTGTCTGTGGAAAGCTAAATAACAAGAAGCATACTTTATTCCTGTACAAATATTTATGCCCACTCTTATATCCAATGTAAAGTTATTTTAACCCTCAGTGCCCTGCTCCCTGTAATAACCTCGTCATACTCAGGGCAGCTAGTACTTTCAGAAGGTCGGCACATTGAAGGGGTACAGATATATTGGTATAAATGTGATACAGTTAATTGGCAATTAAATAAAGAGAACAGGAGTGCTGAAACTGTAATGAACAATGTATTTCTAAGAGAGAACAAGTGAGGTTATAAATCTTTCAGTAACAGCACCAGGTGCAGTAGTAGTAACAGCACCAGGTGCAGTAGCAGTAACAGCACCAGGTGCAGTAGCAGTAACAGCACCAGGTAGGTGCAGTAGCAGTAACAGCACCAGGTGCAGTAGCAGTAACAGCACCAGGTGCAGTAACAGCACCAGGTGCAGTAACAGTAACAGCACCAGGTAGGTGCAGTAGCAGTAACAGCACCAGGTGCAGTAGCAGTAACAGCACCAGGTGCAGTAGCAACACATAAGTATATTTACTATCAAAGGAACCCCAAACATTGCAGTGGGAAAAAGATCTGAAACAATAGCCAATTGGGAATCATAGTGGGACACCAACCCTTGTGTTGGGGATTTGCAGACAGACTTCAGCCTTCTCTGGAAATCACTATTCCTGGTACCCTAAGCCTTCTCCCTGGTTTCCCTGATCTGAATGCCCTTCCCTCAAGGCCAGGACACCTGGGCTAATATGCCCTCTATGGTCTCGATGGGATTAAACAGAAGATTTCTCCCTCCAGTAAGTACTTATATAACTCAAGGAATTTTGTCAAACTGGCTGATGCAATACTTTATGCCAGCCTAATTGGTTACATTCACATGGCTGCTATAATCTATTTGGTCAGTAGAGAAAGTCCTTTACAATACACAATATTATTAGACAGAAATGAAATATATTATTAGAGATATTGTAGGGAATCACTCAAATGCTTTAGCTATCTTTCATGAATAACATACCACAAACAGCAAGTTTCTTATGTAGTCGGCTTTTTTTTTACCCCAAACTAACTTAAACACAGCCTTTCTTGGCAAAACAAAAAACCCATTTGAAAACCACTTTCAGTGTGAATTCATTTCTCACAAAAAACCCACAGGTCTCAAAGTGCAGCAACACTCCAAAACACAGATTCTTCCTTTAGCAACCGACTACACCCAAATGGCTCTCCCAGCTGCCTTTTAGCCAAGCTTTAGCCGGCAGCTTGGGTAATTTAAACAATCCTGACTGACCTCCAGAAGTATGCCCGCATTATTATTTAACCTTAGAGGTACCACTTTCAGCCACCAAGCAATGCATTCTGGACAAAGTATTAGCATTACCTTGCTGTGCCCTTGGAATATGTAACATCTGGAAATTATAGTTTTGTAAAGCCAGAAACCATTGGGTGACTCGAGCATTTTTTTTCTTATTCTGAACTATCCATTTAAGGAGTGCATTGCCTGTAACATTCGCCCTAACAAATAGCACCTCAAGGCAGGGTCCACTTAATGGCCAGACATTATCTCTCTACTATTGAGTACTTCTTTCACCTGGGGTCAGTTTCCTGCTAAGGTAGGTCACTGGGTGTTTTTCCCCTTTCTGCTACTTAGGATAAGACAATCCTACATCAGATACATCTATCTGTAGACTAAACTCTTTGTAAAAATCAGGAGCAACTAACATTGGTTCCTCACAAAGAACCTTTTTTAGTTCCTAAAAAGATTTCTCTGCCTTTGGAGTTCACTTGATTATGACACTTTTAAACCTTTTAGTGAGGTCTGTCATTGCAGCTGCAATGGAGGCAAAATTGGGCACAAACCTGTTATAATATCCCGCAATGCCTAAAAAAGCTCTGATTAGCTTTTTAGATAAGGGTTGAGGCCAATTTTTAATAGCCTCTACCTTTTTGAGTTGGGGCTTGATTACACCCTTTCCAATAGTGTACCCCAAACACCCGGCTTCTTCTAAACAGATGGCACACTTCTATGGGTTTGCTGTTAGGCCAGCTACCCTTAGTAAGTTGACTACGGCCTTTTCTTTAGCCAAATGAGACCCCCAGCCTGGACTAAATATGACATGGTACAGATAAGCCGAAGCATACTCCCAATGGGGCTTCAGAATGATATCCATCGTGTGCTGGAACATAGCTGGAGCCCAATGTAACCAAAAAGGAAGTACGTTATAATGAAATATCCCATCTGTGGTAGAAAATGATATTTTCTCTATGGCTTGGTCTGTTAAATTCAGTTGCCAATTCCCTTTTGTTAAATCCACGGTGGTTATGTACCAGGCCAGACACAGTCTCTCAATTAACTCATCCATCTTCGGCATAGGATAGGCATCAAATTTACCGGTAGATACTTCATTCAACTTTCACAAATATTACATAACCTTAAAGTTCTATCTGGCTTTGGAATTAATACAAAGGGGCTAGACCACTCACTATGTGATTCCTCAATTACCCCTAATTCCAATATTTTCTGTACCTTAGCAGATATTGCCTGTCTACTAGCCTCTGGTACCCTGTAGGGCTTTAAATTCACTCTTACAAATGGCTCTGTAACAGTGACATGCTTTATAACATTAGTTCTGCCTAGCAGGTCTGAAAACACATCTTTGTTTTGTTGTAAAATCTTCATCTCCTGCATTTGCACCTGTGACAAGGTGTCTGCAATCAACCTCAAGGACATCAGGCCCAGAATTTGCCCATTTGTTGCTTAATGCAGGGTGGTGCTCACGATCCTTCCACGGATTAGTTAGATTCACATGATAAATTTGGTAGAGCTCACATTTACCAGGTTGGTATATTTTATGATTTACTTCACCAACCTTCTCTACAACTTCATAGGGTCCTTGCCATTTGACCAAGAACTCTATCCCCCGGATTAAAGGTTCTTATCCTGGCAGAGCAGGTATACACAATGAATTGGCTCTGTTGAGCCTTTTGTAAATGCTCTCTAACAATAGGCATAATATTCTCAATTATATTCTGCATTTGGGCAATATGTTCAATAGCACTGCAGTGAGGGGTTCCCTCCTGTTCCCAGGTTTCTTTAGCAAAATCTAGAAGCCATCTTGGGTGTCTCCCATACAATAATTCAAAAGGAGAAAAACAAGTGGAAGCCTGGAGACACAACACAACACTTCCATGTAACATTACACAGCCAAATGCACCGTCTCCAACAACACTCTCTACAGCATCCTAAGTATGACATCCCTCCTATCAGGAGCGCCTTCCTCACTTGTAGCGCTCCTACTGAAACCCTGCAGGGACACTTCCTAGATCCCACAGGGAGAGCATGCATGTCATACCTACAGGGGGCGTGCATTTACGTGCCAAAGGCAAGATAGCCAACTATCTTGACTCATCCTACCCTAGAAAACAGAATAATTTCTTCCCATGCAGTCCTCATGAAATGTTTTATTAACAATACAAAAGCGAGAAAAAGAAAGAAAGTGTAATTACTAGGTAAACAAAAGGATTAATCACATAATTATACCATCTATTTGGTATATCTCATTCCACTGCCAGCCTGATTTGTGATATTATATTTTTTAAGAGTTTGTACTGTGAAAAAGCTTAGTTATTATTATACTTAGCTTAACTAATACAGAACTGTAAGAAATAGCAGGAATGTTTTAAAGAAATGTATTTTAATTATGCACTTCATATATGATCTGGGTTTTTTTTACAAGTTTAAGACATTTTTTGCTAATGGGTTTATTCCTGAATAATACAGAATAATGAGCATATATCCCAATTTCCCTGTTAAGACGATGGAAAGTTAACTAGGATAAATTAGAAAAGTAAGTTTTGAAGGCAAAAAGAGAGAAAATGTAAAGCAAAGGAAGAAGCAAGATGGCGAACCAGTGGCTAGTATTACTGTCTTGCTAGCAACACTGTTACGCACCCTACAGGATATAAACCTAATTGCTCAGAATAGGGGTAAGGGGTGCAATGCCCTTGCATTTAAATATAGATTCCTAACTAGGCAAAAGGTTCCCATTCACAGTATTCTGCTCATAATAGTCCCATCAATGTCTCCAAAATGTTTCCAAATCATTTTCCAATCTCTGATATTCTCTTCCTTTTCAACCTACCCTTTTTCAATAAATCCACAAAGACCCATTGATTTAGAGATGCCTACTCCCACTTCTTTTTACTACTCCTAACTCCCAATGGCAACAATATGTGTGAAATTTACATTCATAAACCCTGTATAAGTATCACTGCAATAAACCCTGTATAAGTATCAGTGCAATAAACCCTGTAGGGAATCACTCAAGTGCTGGAGTAGCATTTAGGTATTAACACACAGCTGACAGCGAGTTTCCTTTGCATTTCACTTTTATTTCAGGGGGAAAAAAACAAGAACTTAAAGCACAGCATTTCTTTGGCAAAAAAACAAAAAAAGTCAGTTGAAAAACACTCTGTTCAGGGTAAAAACGTATTGAGCAAAACACAGTGGGTAACTGTACTCCATACAATTCTGGTTAACAAATGCAGAATACCTTCCCTTCTCCTGAGTTATTTCCTTGGGGTTTCACAGTGCAGCAAAGCCAAGTTGTTTAGCAGAGCCTTTCACCATTAGTCCCAGTTTTTCTCTCACAAGGATCTTCAGCCTCTGCTATAAAAATCACTCCTTGACTTCCAACTCCACCCCCAACTGACTCACCCAGCTCTACCCCCCAACTCCACCCCCAACTGGCTCTCCCAGCTGCACCCCCAATTGGCTTTCCCAGCACTACCCCCAACTGGCTCTCCAAGCACTACCCCCAACTGGCTCTCCCAGCTCCACCCCCAACTAGCTCTCCCAGCTGCCTTTTAATCATGCTCTAGCCTGCAGCCGGGGTGACTTACAAACACTGGACTGAACTCCAGCAGTATGTCTTCATAATTTGGGACAAAATACCTCCCCTCAAATACAACACCCTCAAAACCCATTTCTCATTTGCTATTTACCTCAGACAGTGAGCTCTCTGGAACAGGGCTCTCTGACCTTTTCTCTTGGTTTGTTACTTTTTGGGGGGAAATTTTCCCAAAGTATTGCACAGTGGGACTTAGTTATACTGTTTACTATTTAAGCAAAAGGTCAGAAGAATGAATGAGGTTGTGGGTATGCAACATAACAATGCAATTTACCATCACGCTATTTTTTTGCCAATAATATTTTGGGTACATTTATTTTCTTCAATGTGAAATGAATACAATTTTTTTTTTGCAGAAAATTGTACTGAGTTGCATTTTTCATGTGATAATTTTAGTTTTGTCAACATAGTTTTCCCCTACTTCTTATTTCGTTGAATATTCCCCTTTTTGAGTAAAAAAATATAAAAAGTAAACATTACAACAGTGGTGGAGAATTTGAGGAAAAACTGCAATATAAATCAGTGATTGCATCTCTGTATTCTCCGTGTAAAATATATTGTTTTTACTGAGTCCTGAGCAAATAGTCACACATATTTCACATTTTTTACCAACATACATAATCATGCAAAGAGAGAGAACTAGAAGTATATCGAAGGAAACATGTTTACTTGGATAGAAATAAAAATGTTGATCTAGTGTGAACCAGTTTTCCAACTTCTTCCTGCAAGAAGATAAAATAATACCAAGTAGAGTTGGTAACATTTAAATGCAATATATCAAGCACGACAAGATACAATCACAGTTTTCCCCTCATTAGTGGTTAATATTATGGTCCCCATACTATATGGGTTATACATTATATAAATACAGATATATTACTTTAAACCTTTATTGTAAGAATGCTGAGCCGCTTCCACTTGTTCATTACTAGTACTATTCTGCCTCAGATGTGACTATAAAATAGACAGTGGTGCATGCAACAGGGTCTAATAGACCTCCACTCCAATACACATGCCCCCACCCTCAGCACAGGGTAGACCCCTCCATATAATTTTTTTTAACTCTGGTCCCACAGGGCAGTGGGGTAGATGAAAAGGTAGGGTATCTAAATGATGTTTTTGTCCCACTTCCCTTTTCCAGATGCATTTCCTCCTCAACTTCTTACTTGCCCTACCACATTTCCAGAATTTTATAGGATGATACTTTGGTCCCAGCATGCAGTTGAAATGATTTATTTCACTTGTCTTTTGGACAGAATTTATTCTGTATCTTTAAGCTGTATTTCTCTTGTGGTTAAGATACATTTGGAGGAGGATGTCTCTGATTGAAAATCTTACCCAAAACTCCAGTACCTCCACACATCTTCGACATGACATATCTGTCTAATGCTGTGCAGGTAACATTAGCTTGAAGATCTTGAATGCCATGTAGTTTTTTTTTTATTAGAAAGTTTTGTATGGTTTTAAGCACATCACAAAATAATGAACAAATCATGAGTACATACACAGTAAGTCATGAAAAAAGTCAGAGTACAGATGGAGCTAAATCTGATGCATATTGTGTAGCATTCCTTTCTAGGGTAGTTTATAGGGGTGGGTGGTTTAGGCAGGCACATGCTGTTCCATCTGCATCTGATTTCCTGCCTGCTAGCGCCCTCTTGTGGCTGCCTGTTGGCTCCTGCTCAGCAGGGGAGTCTGAAAACTGCTATTTTGGATGGTGTTTTCAAAGTAACTGTAGTAAAGATGAAGTCAGTGCTAGAGAGAAATAATCAGCAACCAAAGTATGTCAGCAATCATCAAACTAATTCATCTCAGAACTTGCCATTATTTTATATTATTTTTCTTTATTATTTGTATTTCTGTTTATTATTTCTTTATAATTTTAGCATAAAGAAATGTATAATTATAATTTATGATTATAATCAAAACAAAAATGTATAATACATCTGTAGGATAATATAAATATTAAAGGGGAACTATAGTAAAATTACATCTTTACATATTCAGTACTATACCTTAGTGAAGCGTTTCTCCCCAGTAGTTGTTTCATGTGACACAAAATGATTGAGTAGGCAGTACTGATGAACTCCTGCACCAGGAAATGTGTGTGTGATGTGTATTGGCCAGTTTTCCATGAAAAGGTACCCGCACCCATGCATTTTTGCCCTACTTACTACTTAGCACATGTGCACAAGTCAGCTTTCCCGCTGTAATCTCTTGCATTCCAAGCTTAATTTATGTGGCTAAAGCGTCAGCACACTGCTTGGCCAATAGCAGTCAGGCATCTTTTTCATCTTATGTTGCCTGTATTGTAGAAAAGAAAGAAGAGGGGGAGCAGGGGAGGAAAATGTCAGCTTTCAGAAAACTAATGAAGGGAAACAAACAGCAAGTATATGCTTATATATGTTTTTTTAACTATTTGTGTCAGCAATTGGCTAAGTATAAAGGAGTTTTATATGTATGTGTGCACTTATATCAGCACTATAGTGCTCCTTTAAAGATATTTCTCTGTCCTA
Organism: Pipa parva; assembly: GCA_019650415.1. Lineage (NCBI taxonomy): Eukaryota > Metazoa > Chordata > Amphibia > Anura > Pipidae > Pipa > Pipa parva. Next base: position 9,322 of record WMED01000840.1, read on the forward strand.
CTCTGTATGTGAGATGTATATTTCAATGTCTGTCTAGAGAATGTGTTATGGATAAATGTAATGTACTGGTAATGCAGTAGTAGCTCCATCTAGTTTAGCATATTAATTGTTGGACTTGGACTTAAATGAATATGCAATTATCAGGTAGTCCCAAGGTAATAAAAGTATGCCCAAATTTGAAGGAAAAGTGGTTTTGAGCCTCCACCTGAGGGTGGAAAAAGCCACCTGTTAGGCTATTAAAAAGCCTTTGTAATAGTTCACTAGCTAGATAAGCAGCGTTCATCCCAACAAGGTCCAGATTCCAGGTATTGTGCGTGCTATCAGTTGTTAATAAAAAGGCTGAATGTTAAATAACATAATGCAACTGACGCTTACCCCTAGGATTAACCCAGAGGTACCGCTGTTTGTAGAGTGGTGCTCATTTTGCCAGACAAATATAGAGCTATTCTTGTTAGTAAACAACTCCCTACAAATCTAAGTGCTAAGAATCAAAATCATTGGGGTGTGACCACAAGATTTATATATCCTTTGACTTGGTCTATTAAAAAGGTTATACACCAGAATCTGCAAGTGTGTGTGCAAATTCTATTCTACATACTGCTGCATTAAATGGTGATGTATTGCCCCACATCCAGGAATTTTGCACCACCCTCAATAGAATAAGTTGGTGTGCACCTCTATATATCCCTGAAGCTTTTCCATATATTGTCATCTTACTGAATGTTTCATACACTTTATTATGAACATTTCAGGATACACAGATGTAATGATAAACAATTGTACTCTCCTGCGCAGTTCCCAGTATTAGTATTCTCACTGAAGAGTTTTTGTGTGTACATTAGTATATCTGACACGTATCTGGTTCCAGCAATATTGACTGTATGCCAGATTTGTCTTTCTGTGTGCCTTTGTACAAACTATTCATCAGGTACTTGGCTGCGTGTCAGTGGATGTTGCAAATAAAGGTCTGGATGTGTCCAATTGCTGTTTACGGCATATTGTGGTTAACAGTTTCACATTGTTGTGGTTGCTCTGTGAACCTGGCCATCAACTTCAAGTTCTTGAGACTGTTACTAATTAATTTTCAGGAAAACGTACCATTAAGAGTGTGTGTCAAGAGTGTGGTACCATACATCACACATTCAGATGAATGTATCAAAAGTAGCAAATGTTTACTGAGGTCTATTAAGCCATTGCAACAAATCAGCAGTAGACAGTCACTTGTATATGGGAGCTAAAACAATGAAAACTGATTATGATTGGTTGCTATGGGTTACTAGACCTCATTAATAATTACTCCTATTGATACATGCCTCTAATTATAATTTATAGAGATACTTTTACTGCTCATTTATATATTTTACACCAGAATTCTTCTTGCCCTGCTTGCTAAATTTCAACAGAAAACAGAAAGTGAAGATGACTGCAGTGCTGTGCTGAGATGAGATTAATTTCCTAGTGAGATTAGGAGGTAGCGCTGGAGCCAATAATCTCCATCGGGAAGTATTTCCCTCCTCCCCACTTCAGAATCACCCCTAGTTCCAATTAATTTTAGTTTCCCTTTAATGAGTTTTGAATAAGAAATGTATAATCACTTAAACATATGTCATATTACTGTGTGATTCTCCACATGTACCAGCTGCGTATGTTCACAATAAGAAACCCTAATAGTTATGTTCTGTGGCTGAGCACAAGTGAATTTGAGCTGTATTTAGCTTCAAGGTAATCTGGCATTTTCATTTACTGTAGTGTCAGAAATTTTTTGAAGAATGTACAGCATTATGTTTCCAGTTATTGTCATTAGGTGGGTGTTACATGGGTGCACCCTAGTCTGTCATTCTAAGCATTTCTCTTGTCTTTGTAGTGTCAAGCACAAGCACAGGACAGGGCCCTTTCTTCTGTAAACATACTGTATATGAGCACATGTAGTGCACATGTGATGTATTTGTGTGCGCACATACAGTATATAAAAGAAACCAACTGTTGCACTCACTCGAGGGGGAGGGGGTTGAAAGGCATACATTTTGAAGTGCTTCTACTCCTTTTCTTCTGGGAAATGGAGTCATAAAAACGGCTGTACAATTTTGCTTTATAAAGATGATATATTAACATAAATGAAACTCTTAATTTATTATTGCCCAGAGCCAACTACAACACATTGTATTTATTCATTTATAGTATTTGGAGTTTAGTGACTAGATCTTTCCTTTAACTGGGTCCACATTTTAAAATAAGATGCACAGTTATTTATTACTGCAACTTGTTGTCATAAACAAGTAGAATGTCACTAGTTCACAGCCACGGTACAGCATGCATATAAGCATCTAAATTAAAGGCTTTGGCAACACATAGTAATGCATACAATACCCACATTTCCATTTTAACAGTGAGAGGAAATATTTACTGCAAAATCAATTCTGACACTCACTAGGCATATTTAATCGGCCCTGCAGCATACAGACTTTATTAGACAGTTATACACCTTTAAATAAAAACAAAGCCACTTCCTGTGCAAGCTCTTTGCTGTCCTGTTTCCTTCTGGGTTTTGGCAACACACAATTAAACAGATGCATGTGATAGTGACACGTTATTTCAGTGATGCAAGAGGAAAGGAAACAAGGAAAATAACATTACACTATACTCAGTATATATCCAGTTGCACAGCTAGGGTTCAGCAGTCTAGTCATCTCCATATCTGTTTTTTTTAGCACATATTAAGATAACTGTAAAAAGAGATTGTTTAGTAACTTACCAGTTTCTCTGGCTAATTGGTGAGTTAGTTATGATTTGCCTATTCTAGGTATTTTATCTATAGGCAGATGTCAAGTTTACAATATTGAGGGGCTTATTCTCTAAAGTCCAAATTCGACTGTCGAATTCCCAAACAGCGGATTCCCATAGCAAATCCGTGACTACCACAATTCTCCTATTGTAAAGTTGTGACTGTGACAATATTTCCATAGTAAAGTCGTGACTGCGACAATATTCTCAGTATAAAGATGTGACTGCGACAGTAGCAGTCTATTGCGACTGTCTTTAGTTGGCAAATTCACATCTTTACGTGACAATTCAGACTTTAGAGAATAACCCCCTAAATCCCAAACTTGAAGAAAAGATTTAAGGGTTACTCAAACTGCCATCATATGTATGTAGCTGGAGCTGCCAGCACATACAACAATTCACTAATTCCTCTTTTTTCCTTATACCTTCTGTGAAATGTAATATTTTTTATTGTGTCCTCAAACCTATTTTTTACTCTCATGTCATTAAGGTTTTATGACATTACTGTTTTCACTTGTTTCCCTGAACATGGCCTTCTGCCCACACACAAGATCAGCTGTGCATGCAATCAGAGCATATTAAAGAACAAGTGCTTGTTAAACCAAGGGTGATTCTGTAATAGAGGGCAGAATAAACTTACCGATCGGGTTGTTTTCTGTGGGACATCAAAGCTCTATCCATTACAGTACCAACCATAATAGGTTGACTAAAGTTATAGGAACCCATACTACATATTTCCCATTGTGAAATTTGCAGGAATATTTAGAATTATGAAATTATTTTACTGAGAGGGGCACAGTGGAGGCAGAAATAAATAGAAATGAGCAAAACAGTTTATCAGCATTCATGGTTTATTACAAACTTCATGGTTCAGGGTGTTTGCTACCTGGTTTACACATAATACTTTCTTCACCCACAAAGTAGTTCAGTGGAAGGGCATCATCGCTCTTTCTTTCCCTAGACTCTTCTTCTGTTAATGTTAAAATTCATTGCCGTTCTGTTGTTTAGAAGATTCCAGAAGACAGATTGCTCTCCTACTGCACTACATTGTGGATCAATGCTTTTACAGACAACAAGGCCCCACAATGAACAACTACCTCATGAGTCAAAAGAGAAGACAGCAATGCTTAGGGGGGTGAGGATCCCCACTCAGACACTTGACCCAAAGGAAAGGGGAGTGGATTGGTCTTAAGATGAGGGTCTCCCACCTCTAGAAAAGTTTAGTGGTGGGGGTCCTTAGGTAACATAGTTTACAAGGCTGAAAAAAAGACACAAATCCATCCAGTTCAGCTTACCGTCCTGCAATGTTGCAGGTAGGGAATGTATCTCAATTTGTATAAAATTTATTTTAAACCACACCCTGCCCTAGGGGATTATAGAGACATGAAAGAGGGTCATTGATCATGGGGATATTTGGGAGGGGTTATTTGTTGCTGCTTACTTGACTTTTCAAATACATTATTACTGTTTATGTGGCCTTTTTATATGCTTTTGATAGTTTAGTTCTTGAACTCTTTTGGCTTTTAATTTGTCTGTTGGATGACGCTTGGTTTTCTAACTTGATGCTGTTTTCATTTTCAGTAAAACATTGGGTTTGTAATTATTACCAGGTCAACAATTAGAAACTTCACCGAGCCTTAAAGCTGTGATCAGTTCAAACAGACTGATAATTAAGGCAGTTTGGATGAATTCAAAATGTTCAGGGAAGTCGTCCCCAAATCTCTGAGTCGAACCTGAAAACTTTCACCCATCTTTATTCAATGCAGCATGCTGTTTTCATATGTTTACCAAACAATATTGCTACCTTTATTTGGTGGATTATTATTAATCACTCATTTGTTTAAACCCATATGTGACCTCAGTGTATTCTGGATATTTGGCCTATGTGTTTTGGGGATAATCTTAGTGAAAGGTACTAAAGTAAGAATGATAATGCAGTACTTGAATTTGTTGGTGCTTTGTAGATTTGGGGCTGCATCCCATGGAGCACGGTAAATGGACTTTTTTAGTTTCGGAGTGAAGCATTGCAGGGGGGCATGGGAAAAGGGGCCCCAGGTACGTTCCAACACAGGGACACAAGAGTGGCCAGTTATTCCAAATAAACTGAATTCATTGTCTTTTGAACTTAGCAGGCATACGAGTTTTTCAGGTTGTATTTAGGGGCACAAAAAAGAAACTCATATCCTGCAAGGAACATACTTTGTGTGAAGTGTTATTCATAATAACCATAATACACTACATATTTGGCAATCTGCATTAACAATCCATTTGAGTAGAACTAAACATCTATTTAGAACGTATGCAGTAATTGTTTACTGAGGTCTAGTAACCCATAGCAACCAAACAAAGGCTGGCTTTCATTCTTCCAACTCCCCTGAATCAGTGACTGATGATTGCCTCGTTGATGCAATTCAGTCAACTACTGTACACGTTTTTCACACATTTTGTAATAGGATAAAAAAACATTTAAGGCTTGTGGTTTCCTTATTTTGTGTACAAGCTCATATGACCCTACTGTACATTTGTTAATCTATGTACTTTCTAGCAATTTATACTTTTGGGGTATTTTGATTTTGGTCTTTGAAGGGAACTGTAAATTGTAACTTTCCATAATGACTACATATTTGTTGACATGTTATGTGTAGATTCAGCATTTTCAGTTCATCTTTTTTACAATGACAAATGCTTTCCTGCCCCACCTTAGTTATATTTGGAAAGAAACAATATGGAGATTGCCTAGCTAAATTCAGAGTAGTTCCAAAGAACTACTACAGTTTAAGTAACTGGAATGCAAAATACTAAAAAAGCACTATATCAATTCCCTTAGTTTCCCTGCTTGTTGTGCAATTAGGCTGGGGCCACAATGATGACTGTGAGCGTTGTACATTAATTGTGTGTAAAAGTGTAGCATTCATCTCCTTTTAGTGGCCCTCTTGAATAAGGCAACACTGCTTCAACTTCTGATGCTGAATTCAGTGCCGGAAGTTGAGACATAATGGATGTGCTCTTTACAAGGTAGAGGTGCCACAAAAAGTAGTTTGGACACTGCACATTTACAACTAATAAATGTATTAATAAATATGAATAAGTAACTTTCCGATTTCTTCTTCTCTTGACAGGCACTGTGATCCTCTTCAACTCCTGTATGGTTCGGCTAATAAAGCAAGTGCAGCAGCAGTTTTCTGATGTTTGTGGGTTTGTCTTTAATTATATAAACAAGGAAACTACCATTTCTGTGAGATGCTTCATCCAGTTACATAATGGTTTTAATTGTGAACATAAATATGGGCACCTGAATCCAGTACTGGTTTTATTACAAAGGAAAACAAAACACAAAATTACACCCCACACAATACACATTTTGATCAGCAGTTGCAGCTTATCAACATTTAAAGAAAAAAAAAACACATACAAACCGTTTAATTAACAAGCAACAAATGAAATACAGTTTAAAACACTACAAGACTGCAAAGTAATTTTCAGCATGTTTATTTAAACTGCATGAAATGAACATATTAGGCAGAAATGGCATCTCATTGATGAACATGTCATTGTTTTCAAAGGAGTTGAACACATTTTTCTGTATTAATAAGTCTATTGTAGAGCTGATCCCACTAAGTAAAATATGGGAATTGTTTTTTGGGAGATACTGTTTTAATGAAATAAATAAACATAGCTGCTGGAAGGTTCATCTATTATAACCTAATAAAACAATTACATGTAATTAAAGTGATGATAAGTACTACTCCAATTGGGGCAAAATTTATTAAACTCGGAAAAGCTCGTTTTTGCTTTTCTGAGTTTAATCAGGCGAAGTTCAGAAAGAAACTTTTTCCATTGAATATATCCATGGAAAGGGTAGCGATACTTTACACTAGTGTAGTATAGCTACCTTTCCTTGGAAATATTCAATGGAAAAAGTTTATCTCGGTAAGTATCAATCGCAACAAATCTCGAGATACTTACTGCAAGAAACTTCCAGGTGTTCCATGCAAATATTCAATGGAAAAAGTTTCTCTCGGTAAATATCGATTGCAACAAATCTCGCAGTACTTATTGCGAAAAACTTCCGGGTGTTCCATGTAAATATTCAATGGAAAAAGTTTCTCTCAGTAAGTATCGATCGCAACAAATCTCGAGACACTTACTACAAGAAACTTCCCGGTGTTCCATGCAAATATTCAATGGAAAAAGTTTCTCTTAGTAAATATCGATTGCAACAAACCTCGCGACACTTACTGCAAGAAACTTCTGGGTGTTCCATGCAAATATTCAATGGAAAAAGTATCTCTCAGTAAGTATCGATCACAACAAATCTCGAGATACTTACTGCAAGAAACTTCTGGGTGTTCCATGCAAATATTCAATGGAAAAAGTATCTCTCGGTAAATATCAATCACAACAAATCTCGCGACACTTATTGCGAAAAACTTCCGGGTGTTCCATGCAAATATTCAATGGAAAAAGTTTCTCTCAGTAAGTATCGATCACAACAAATCTCGAGATACTTACTGCAAGAAACTTCCGGGTGTTCGCCTGATTAATAAACTCAGAAAAGCGGAAACGGGCTTTTCCGAGTTTAATAAATTTCCAATTGTCAAAATTACCAAAACCATCTTTTAACTACAATAACTTTGGAATAAAGAATCTTGCAGAAAAGACAGATCCAATGTGTTTATTAGGAACAACAGCCCATTGTTATTTGAAAGCTCATTTTTATTATTTGCATTGTTATAGCTTTGACCAATTTTAAATTATTACAATACAAAAGGAAAAACATTTGGTTATTAGTAAGGAGTACTACTACATAGTAAATACCACATGCATTGTAGTATTCATGAGACCTACTGAAATAAAAACATCAGTTTCCTTAATAACAGATTGGTTGTCATTTAAAATCTAGATCAATGGATACACTGGTAAAATGATACTGGTTATTGTAAAGGGGCAATATTCATGTGGGGGATAACTTAAATAATACAACATTAGACATGCAAATCTTGTTAACGTAAATAAAAAAAAGTCTTTTAATTAACTCAATTTTATTTTTACTGTAATTCCCTATAATCTGAAGAGTCATTGCGGAAGGAGAGAGAAATATTCAAATGCCATTATCTCCAATGTGGGACTATAAATGCTACATAATATTTAATTAACTGCTTTCAGACAAACCAGACTATTTATGATCATAAACACAATATATGTGAATTAGAGAGTGGTCAATTAGAATTTTCCAGTCCTCCCACAGTCACTATGCCGAGTCATAGGGGTAGGAATATGCTCTGTTTATTGGTCTCACGTTAAAAATGAGGGTATTTTACTCCATTATTAATGGAAACTATGAAAAGAATAAGGCTAGCATCACAATAACATTTTGGAACTGCTGGTAAAAGCACAGTACAGTAATCCCATCAAGTTAGTTGGTAGTTTAAAATCCCAACATTCAAGGTCCCAAAATAAGGATAAAAATTGGGTTACAGATGGTTCCAGGCTTATACTACCCACCCAGTCTGGGCCAGCTCACCCAAATTCTCAGTAAAATTTACACCCCTTGAAGGCAATTCTACAGTTTACTTTTGTCTAATAAATATCTTAACTGCTAGGAGGAAAGTACCATTAATGCAATGGCAAAGAGGCCCTAGGATAGGCATGAATGTGCGCTTAGTAGAAAATCCATAGTGCTATGCAGGCCCGCAGACAACTAGAAAAGCTTCATTTAAAAACATGCCACAAATGGCAAATTCAGTAAAACCATTCCAAAATTGTTTAAATGTAACCACTATTCAAAACATTTAATATCAAACACATTATCAGTCAACAGACTGTGTTAGTCTTGAAAAGTTTAAGAGCAGAAAAATATGGGCATTAGCGTCATAAAAAACATTTTTTTTTTTCCAGTAACAATTCAGCATACATTGCGGTATATAAAAGCCTGGGAAATGAAAAATGGAAGGTTACCGTCTGGTTTAAAAGCCAATACTATGATTGGAAAACATTTACACAACACATCATTTTAAATGCAGTGGAGGATGGTGTTTTTAAAAGACAAATAACATTATGTTCCGTTTGGAATAACAAACACGGTTATCTTCTTGCAGTAATTTTATTTTCACCCTGGTTTAAGTCAATACTATGAAATGCAGTCAGTCATTTTTACTCCAGTGTTATTACAAACGGATTTGTCAGTGCTTGGGGGAAGTCACAGATAAAAGATATGGCAGATTTCCTGTTACGCTGGCTTCTTTTAAGTTGAGTGTTTTGACACATTTCATTTGATAATTTCCTTTTGTTGTTTTTCTTAGGCCCACGAGTAATACTAAATCATTTATGCTAGGCATCTTTGGTCTATTAAAGAAAGATTGGTATTTTCCTGGAGAGCATTAATACATGAAAAGTTACCTAAAATGATCATATTCAAGTGTTAACACTGGTGATATGGCTGTTTTGCTCTGCACCAACAGAGTTCTAATGGTACTGAATGACACTTGAGGGGGTTATTGACTTAAGTCTGAATTGTCATGTAAAGGTGGGAACGGCTACTGACACAGTTGCGAATTCACTATGGGAATACTGACTTGGTCATGAATTTGCTATGTGGAGCCTCTGTTTAGTGAATAAGGAGTAGAAAATCAGGGCGTAGCCACCCAAAGAGATGAAAATTCACTTCCACAGTCGAAGAGGGTAATTCAGGAAAGTCCGAACTTACCTTGCGATCCTTCGATTCACCTCGCCGAGTCAGGTATGTGCTCCCTGCTCTCCTGCACGCCACAATATTTCCATAGTAAAGTTGAAACTGCGACAATATTCCCACATGATTATTTTGAATATTGTTGCAGTCATGACTTTGTTATGGAAATATTGCCGTGGTCACGACTTTAAAATTGTCGGGGTCAAAGCAAAAAAAGGTTGAAAACCACTGCCCCAAGTGAGAGAATATAACTTTATGGGAGTTTGGGAAGGCTTTCTTGCAGGTACTTTCCTCTTATCATCCACTTTACCCAGGATTCCATCAGTTTAGTTTAGATTGTACAATGAAGACTTGTGTGTAATGAACTAGACCAGTTGCATTTTGAGAATGTACAGCTGATGTAGCAATAAAACTATTTACACATATACATGTTACAACACAACCTTCTGAAGTACATAACAATAACAGACTTCCTCTTCAATGCATGGGATCTGTTTAAAAAAGTAATTATACATGATACCTAGCATACAGGACAATGTATAAGCCATGCCAGGATAAGTACCAACCCCTTTGTCATTCATCATGGTGGTGCCCAATGTGGCTGAATACTTCAGTCATTATTTATGTGTTTTCTCCCATAAGTGTCAAGAAATTTTCAGTTGGGTAGCGACCTTGTGTCGATTTAACATGTGTCCAGTTAAATAGGGATAAGTTAGCAACACCAGTTCACTCTCTGTACCCAGCCTTAGGTTGTTTTGTTTTGTGCATTTTTTTTTTTCAAGAGAGATCACAGGAATCAAGTATGCCCAAAGCATAAACCCATTAAGGTGCGAATTCGACTGTCAAATTCGCAAAAAGTGGATTCCCATAGCAAATCCATGACAATTTCCCCATAATAAAGTCGCGACAATTTCCCCATAATAAAGTCGCGACAATTTCCCCATAATAAAGTCGCGATAATTTTCCCATAATAAAGTCGCTACAATTTTCCCATAATAAAGTCATGACAATTTTCCCATAATAAAGTCATGACAATTTTCC